>OZ020172.1:13100156-13297836 GCA_963971145.1 Sussaba pulchella
ATGAAAAAAAGAAAAAGGAAAAGCAAAAAGCCAAAAAAAAAAAGGGGGGGGGGGCGTTACTCGGTTGGTGGAGAAGGTGGCACTCTTGTAGGTGGGGAGGGGTGGGGTTGGGAGGGACGCGAAGGTGGGTCGGAAATCGTAGGTACAGGCGACGCCAATGTATACGGTGGAGATATCGATTCGTGTGTACGAACGCGCCCGTCGCCGCTTCTCGGGTTTTGCTATCCCCCCTCCGCCCCCCCCCCCTCCATGACGTTCCCTCATCGGTCTTCGTCGGTTTCGTATCAAACTATATACATACGTATATGTACGGTATATATATGTTTATAGTCGAGAAACGTCGTTGCAACCACGAGCGAGACGGAGATAACCGTCTAATTTTTTTTTATTCTTACACACACACATATATATATATATCGCTCTCTCGTTTTTTTCTTATTTTTCTTGCTCTCACGAAGCTTCGAAAGAAAAAATAAATTTTCGTTACGCCGTTGCGACGCGACGCTTTGGCGAATAGCTTCCAACAATTTTCAACAACATTTATTCACTTTTCTACATTATAAAATTGAGAATAATAACAATAAAAATAATAATGATAATAATAATAATGGTAATAACATTTGCGAATAAAGTTTGACAATAGTCAATTATTCTACTACTGCTATTCCACCACCAGACACAATATCTGAGAGTAGTTTTTGAAATAACAATAATAATAATTACTAAAAGCGAAATACAGAGAAAAATTAAATCAATTTTATTTCAAAATAACGACGATTAATTTCATTTCTATCGATAATAACCAAGCAAAATGCGTGTTTTATTTTTTCTTCTTCTTTTGAATCATATTTTTCATCATTATTTCCTTTTTTTTTAAAGTAGCGTCGTTATATTACAAGCGTTGTCGCGATGCGAGGATCGAGCGGAGAACACACCGACACCAAGCGGCCAGCAACGGCCGGTCCCGCTTCGTTTTCTCTCTCTCTCTCTCTCATCTCTTCCAATCTCTCTCCTTCTCTTTCTCTCTCCTCGTCGCACCCTTTTTAACGCACTCGGTAAACTCCTGCCCGGTTATTACCGGCGGGGGCGGTGGACGAAGGGATTGGGCGGGGGAGGAGGAAACTCCTACCGTGCGGGGGAGGGGAAAGTAACGCGAAATTCCCGCGGAAAATTCGTTCCTCCGACAAACCTCCCCCTTCCGCCCCTCGAACACAAAACAAAAATCCGAATTTTCACAACCTTCCAATTTCAAACAAACCCGGAAAAGAAAAAATTTACGAAATTTCAATTATCAAAAATGCAACGAAATAAACATTGAACTTACCATTTTCGATGAAAATTTTTTTTATGTTCGTCGTTGTTTTTTCGCTCCCGCGAAAATTGCACTTGGTTCAATGTTGCGTGGGGTTGAAACACTGGTTGGAGAATTGAAAATAATGGAAAAATTGAAAAGGTAGAGATGATTTTGTTGAGAAGAACGTATTTCAAAGTCGTACCACGACGGTTTAGAGTACAGTACCGACGTTCGCCGTACGGTTTTTCCCAACGTTTACTCGTCGTCGTGGCCCCCACCCTTAAGGTTTTCCCCTCCACGGGCGCCGGCCGTTGCCTCCCCCACCATTGCCGGCACGGATGGCGATCGCTGCGCCATCTGACGACGAAACTGTTGTATCTACGGTGATCTACGGGCTGTGTTGCGGTTTTTTTAGGTTGGATGACGGTTGCTCGGTCGGTAATGGAAACTGTAATGCAGTTTTCTCGGTTTTGATTGATGTTTTCGGTAAAAAAATGAGAACGGTTGACTGGGGGTTGAAGTTTGGCAGTCGTTCGTTCTCGTATTTTAATCGGGAGATGAATTATAGCGGAGATAATTACTTTGGGAAGATACAATTACGTGCTTCTGTCGTTATCTTTGACTTTCTCTCTCGTGTCGTTGCAATTAGCGGTGATACTCTCTTTCTCGCACTTCACATCAGCACGTACGAATTTTTTTCAATCATGATGGAACGAGATAAACAACTAGAGCCATCTAGCAACGTTCTCACGCCCTTCAAACGCCCCAGAGAAATTATGTTATCGCATCCACCGACGACAACAATTTACGAATAATGCAAAATGGCGGCTGCCGCCCTTTTATCCGGAAATGAGGTTATACTTGACCTCACAATTTTGCAAACAAATAAATATCTCCAAAATTAGGATGCAATTGCCATTGAACGTAATGACAATTCTTTAAGTAAATTCATCCTTTCACAAACTCGTCCAATGTCCGACTTACAGAGATCGGCGTTTAATGTCATTGAAAGTATCGATGAAAGAAATCCCGCCAAAAATCCGTCGTTACCGTTGACGACGCGAGCACGCACAAACGCAATCGAATTAATTCGAGGCCAACAAGTGCCGCGTGTGTTTCGCTCGAGTTCTGAACATATCGCAACTAAAATTAATTTTTTCTCAATACATTGAAATTAAAATAAAAGATATAGAATATATTTTTTTGCGATAAATTGATTTTTAAAAAATCGCAATGACGCTTTGCTCAGTATTTTTAATCGCGCAATCGAGCGTATCGCCTTTAGATCGCTTTTTCATCGACAAGAATTCCATCTAAATAGTAGAAGGAATTTAAAAGATCGAATTAAAGAAGAAATTAAGAATCTAACCTCGAAAGAGGTTTCATAAAAAAAGGAAATAAATTGTAATCTGCTTGATGGACGTTTCTCGATAAATTGTGAAAATATTTGAAACAATTGTTCCAAAATGTACATAAAAGTGAGAACCATCGATGGGAAGGACGAGAGATGCTTCGACGTGTCCAAGCTCATAAGCGTCGAAGATCTGAAGGTTTAAAAAATAATAATTCCATCTCTAATAAAAAATTTCACCATAACGGTGCTTCGTCTACGAGGAAGGAAACACGCTAACGTTTTTGATTTCATCTCCAGCTCAAGGTAGGCAAAGAATTCAAAGTCGGGGTGTCCCAGCAGCGTCTTTTCTATCGCGGCAAGCAGTTGGAGAACGGCTACACGATTTTCCATTACGGCGTGGGATTGAACGACGTTCTCCAGCTCGTCGTCAAATCCAAAAAAACGCCAGAATCCGGATCTTCAGCTTCGACCCGCAGCGATTCGAGTTCCTCGCAGGCCGAGGCCGCCGAATCGCAGGAATCCAAACTGTCCGAGGTCGAAAGTCCTTATTACGCGATCGGAGACGCCGTTGACTGCTTGGATCGTTCCTTCGGGGCTTGGTTCGAAGCCAACGTGGTAAACATTTTTACCAAACGCGGCGGCGACTCGGACGATCTGATTTACAGAGTTCGATGGGATTTCGTGGACGACGACGAGCCTTTCGACGTCTCCGAGGACATGATAAGGCCTCGAGCTTGGAAATTGCTCGCCCAGGACGAAATTTTCATCGGGCGCCGAGTCATGATCAATCACAACGCCGAAGCTCCGTCGGAGGATGGGTTTTGGTTCGACATGACTATTTCCAAGATCAAGAAAACCAGAACTGCGACGCAGCTCACAGGAACTCTGTACATTGGAAGGTAATATTCAAAAAAAGTAAATGAATTAACGAAAATAAATAAATAAAAAATTGTTGGTTGATTATTTTAACTACGAAGCAACTAGCTAATGAATTACTGCAACCATTTGAATTAATCGACTCAATTATGGCCGAACATAATTTTTATTCAGAGAACAAACGACGGTGGAAAATTGTAAGGTCAATCCGAAGGGAGAAATTTACGCGATAGAGGAAAAAAAATTGTTGACTGATCGAAATCCGGATGACAAAAATTTGATCAGCGACAAGAGAAGACGCGTGGCTCTAATTTGCAAGGTTTGCATGGACGATCCGAACGTTGGTTGCAAAGAGTGCGGGTGTTTTGTGTGTTCGGGCAAGGAGGAACCGAACAATCTTTTGCTCTGCGACGAGTGCAACAAGGCTCATCATTTGCGATGCCTTAAACCCCCTCTCGAAGCCATACCGCAGGATGAAAATTGGTATTGTCCAAAATGCAAGAACGACGAGACTGAAATCGTCAAGGTAAGATAAAAATTAAGGAATTGATTATTGAATAAAAAAAAAAAAAAATAAATGAATAAATAAATAAATATATAAATAAATAAATAAATAAATAAATAAATAAATAAATAAATAAATAAATAAATAAATAAATAAATAAATAAATAAATAAATAAATAAATAAATAAATAAATAAATAAATAAATAGATAAATAAATAAATAGATAAATAGATAAATAAATATATAAATAAATAAATAAATAAATAAATAAATAAATAAATATATAAATATATAAATATATAAATAAATAAATAAATAAATAAATAAATAAATAAATAAATATCTCAATAAATAAATAAATAAATAAATAAATAAATAAATAAATAAATAAATAAATAAATAAATAACCAAAAAAAGAAATAAATTCCTGAATTGAAAAATTCTTCAAACGTTAAATTTGCAAAGAAATCATTCGTAAATAATTCTATAATAATTCGTAAATGGCAGCCTGATTTACGTGGAAAATAAAAATGTTCGAATAAATTTTACAGGCAGGCGAGAAGCTTAAACCGAGCAAGAAAAAATTAAACACGACGGAATTGAAGCAGGGACAAAAAGATTGGGGAATGGGCGTCGCTTGTCTGGGAAGAATGGCAAAGTGCACGATCGTACCGCAAAATCACATCGGTCCCATACCCGGAATCGAAGTTGGAATGAGCTGGGAATACAGATTGCAGGTTCGTGCAAAAATAAATAAATAAATAAAAATTTGAAAAAATTAGAAGTAAATTTTTAAAATTGAAAATTATTTTAAAAAATTGGTCTTAAGGTGTCGGAAGTCGGAGTACACAGGCCCCACGTCGCGGGAATCCACGGGAGGGAGAGTCATTGCGCTTATTCGTTAGTATTGTCGGGCGGTTACGAGGACGACGTCGATTACGGCGACGAATTTATGTACACAGGCTCGGGAGGTCGCGATCTTTCCGGTAAATTTCACAAAAATCTACTTTTATATCATAATAACGAATTCTTTAAAATATAAACAATTTTAAAAAATCGATATTTCGATTATTTTCTATATAAAATTGATTTTTAAATAATTTTTTATGAGAAAAAAATAAATTAAAATCGATATTCTAACGAAAATAACCAGTTCTAATTTTTATTTTATTTCCAAAGGTCTATATAAAATTATTTTCCATATAAAATCGATTTTTTGAATAATTTTTTATGAGAAAAAATAAATAAAAATCGACATTCTAACGAAAATAATCTGTTCTAATTTTTATTTTATTTCCAAAGGTCTATATAAAATTATTTTCCATATAAAATTGATTTCTTAAATTATTTTTTATGAGAAAAAATAAATAAAAATCGATATTCTAACAAAAATAATCCGTACTAATTTTTATTTTATTTCCAAAGGTAACAAGAGAACGGCAGTGCAGAGCTGCGATCAAACGTTAACGCGAATGAACAAAGCGTTGGCGTTGAATTGCAACGCAAAATTGAACGAAACGAAGGGAGCAACGTCGAAAAATTGGCAAAACGGAATACCCGTGAGGGTAGTACGCAGTTGCAAGCTCCGCAAACGCAGCAAATACGCTCCTGTGGAGGGTAATCGTTACGACGGAATTTACAAAGTCGTTAAATATTTTTCTCAAAAAGGCAAAAGTGGTTTTAGCGTTTGGAGATATTTGTTGCGTCGCGACGATCCCACGCCGGCTCCATGGACCCCCGAAGGTCGTCGACGAATGGAATCCATGGGATTCAAGATGATTCCTTACAACGCGATTAAAAACGCGACGAAAATTGCCGACAATTGCGATTCAAAAATCGATAATTCAAAAAAAAAATTAAAAAACAACGAAAACTCGACGAATGCGAAGAAAAAAATTATTAAGAAGGAGAAAAAGAAACGGCGAAGCGACGAGGAACCGGAAGCGAAGAAATTTAAACGAGAATGTTACAAACTCGACGATGAAGTCGCGAAATTTATCGAAGACGATCGAATTAATTGCAAAATTTGGAAAGATTGTTGCGACAGATTGATCGATGGAAAAATTGTTTTTTTGCAAACAGTTGTTGAAAGGTGAGAGAAAATTATTAGAATTCTGTTCGTGGATTATTCAAAGTGCGAAAGAAATCAAAACTTAATTTTCCCCCAAAGTGGTTTTCTCTGCTATTGTTGACGTCTTGGGCGAAATACGAGAACGATTGACTGCAGAATTCTTCAACGCAGTCAATCGTTCTCGTTTTTCTAACGAAACATCAATCGTCGCCGAGAAAACTGCTTCACAGTTCTACCTTACCGACCGAACAGATAATATGCAAAATTTTGGGATAAAAATGGAAAAAAAAATTAATTCGCGATTTACGTCCGCATTTATTTCAGGTACACGTGCGTATGCTGCCAGGAAGTCGTTCATAATCCAGTGACGACACCGTGCGCTCACAATATATGTCAAAATTGCATGAAACGAAGTTTTCGTGCGGGTGTTCATTGCTGTCCAACGTGTCGTCATCAAATGGGGAAAAATCATCAAATAACGGTCAACGAATCATTGTCCTCTGCCCTGAAGCTGCTTTTTCCGGGTTACGATGGCGGGCGATAGCGGCGTCGATAAAGTATGAATTTTTTTTTTTCTATTTTTTAATTTTATATTATCATTATTATTATTATTATTATTATTTTAGTATCCGACGTATTAAATACGATTTATCATTCAACCGATAATTCTCATTAACTTTACACGTATTATATATATTTTTCATAATTTGTATGAATGTTTATTGTTTAATGGAAAAATACAATTTTTACGATTTTAAAATTAATGATTTTTCGTTGTTTCAAGAGCAAAGAGAATCAATTTATTCGATGTATGCAATTTTCTTTTAAGGGTTTTGGATCAAAGAATTAAGGTAAAGAATTTTTCGTTCTAAATAAGGAATGAGTGGGTGTTAAGGGTTTATTAAATACTTATTGAGATCTTTATGACGATTGATTTATTTTTTTATTATTCAATATTAGCGAAGGAAATGGAATATATTTTTATAAATAAATATAAATATTTTCAATCCTTTCCTGTCGTTACTTTCGGTTTGCCAGGCACGACCGGAACTATTTTGCCGATCCAATCGAGATATTCATCATTTCCATTCTCAATCTTGTAGAGGAAAAAAATAATTAATATATTTTTACATATATTATATATTTGAGAATGAAGGGTGTAAAAAAGGTAATAGAAGTTTTTAAAATATGCTACTCACGGGGAAAGATATTACTTCGCAGACTTCGTACGGATGAATTTCCCTGAAAAATCGTAGCGACAACAATAATAATAATTTTTTAAAATTATTTATTCATTAATTTTCCTATTTATCTTACTTCACGAATTTTGTTAATGAATCCATAGTAGTTGTCCTTGTTTTGATCATCTGCAAAAACCATGAAATTTTTCTTCAACAATTGTTCGAAACAAAAACTAAAATAAAATAATATTTATTAATAAATACAACATAAAATTTTTTAAAGTTTTTACCAGAAGAAGTTCGTCATCCTCCTTAATTTCGTTTTGCCATTCGTAACTGAGGAAAAGACACAATAAAAAAATTGAAACAAACAATAGATAAGCAAAATTGAAAATATTGCAAAAGTTGCAAAACATTTGATCACCGACACGGAAGTTATCTGCGGAATGATGTTGACGCAGGCTGCTAAATGATTCTCCACGAGACCGCTGCGACAAAACACGAAATACACGTAAATAAATCTTAACAACGTTTTATATCCTAGGCCGAATGATTATTCTTTTGAAATTTAATTACCGAGCAATTTTTTTCGCCACATCGATTGTCGGCACGGTAACATAAGCGGCCGAATAGGTTCCCGCATTGAGGCTCATATTTCTTTGCCCGAAAATACCAAAATTTTTAACAAAAGAAAGTAGCATCAGCGAGCAGACGAGAAAAATCGGTTTTGCGATCATTTGTGCGAAATTTCAATCAAGTTTTGAGGTTATGATAACCCTTTGACGCCTCGGATGTTCTGAAATTGCTCCAAGATGGCGCTGGTGCATTGCAAATGGTGGTTTCCACCATTTTCTATCCCTCTCAGATTGCTACAAGTTCGAGTGAGACAAGCGAATCTTCTTAAAGCGCTTTTCTCCCTCATCGTCGATTTTTCCGATAAAAGACGAGAACGATTGACTGCAGAATTCTTCGACGCAGTCGATCGTTCTCGTAATTTATCCAAGACACGAATCACAACCGAGAACAATGCTTTGCAGTTTCCGTTACCGACCGATCACTGACTTATCTAAAAAAGCGCACACAATAATCGAATTAAAAATTCGTCAATCGCTTCATTCATCTCTTCATCCACAATATTATCATTCCTCGCTTGAAAAAAATACCAAATCCCTGCAAACCACCGATCAAGCGCCGCCATGTCATCCCACCCATCCAACCAACAGTCGAAAACCTCACAACCGACCCCCAGCCACCCTTATCGGCCACACACTCTTCCTGCGTCGGTAAGGTAGAAATCCTCCCCCAAAAACCTGATAACCGACGCTTGCGGATAAAAATTAATCGAAAAAATGGCGTCGAGGTGGGGAATAAAGGAATCTTGAGGGTTCGCTGATGTGGAAAGAGAGAGAGAGAGATTCGCAAACGATGATCCGAAAGATCTGGAAAGGGGTCGTCCGAGCGGTTCTCGTATATCTCACGTCTCACGAAACCGGTAGCCACCCAAGAAGGCGCGCGGGGGGGAGGGGTAGGGTGGCGGAGCGATGAGGGGGGCGGGAAAGGGGCTTAGGGAGGTATTCTCTTTCACCATGGGGAGCCGGCACGCGGCCGTTTAACGTCGCACCCACCTCTTCGTCCTGTTTCAATCTCGATTTCGTCCTTCGCATCCTCGTTTACGATTTTCGTTTTTTTCAAATGTTTTTTTTTCTTTTTGGTTTTTTTGTCTTTGTATTTCTTTATTCTTATTTGACCGTCGAATGATTTCGAAGGGGCTCGAAGGAGTCACCGCAGGATCGCCTTACTCACCTCATTTTTCCCCCGTTTTGTTGACTCGTTTTATTTTTTGATTTTATTTTTTTTCGATCGTCCCTTGGACGAGGAGATTTCGGTACTTCGTACGCTTTTCACGTACGTGGAGTTGACAAATTGAAAACCGATGTTCCAAAAGTCTTACGGCTAATTGTAAGACAAAATGGAACGAAAGTATTGCTGGAATACAAATTAATTATCGAAATACCAATTTTCCGTAACGGAAAAAAATAAAAATAGAATTTTTATCTAAAATTAGGGAATTGTAGATTAGACGTTAATCGGCCGAGTCAAATGTAAGCACAAAAATCATTCTTCAAAAACCAAATTCAATTTCAAAATCTCAATCACAGTCTGGACAGAAAACTAGAAGAAAAAAAACTTCGAAGTTAGAAAATATGAGACGAATTAATTTGGGTCGAGTAAAGTAATTTATATCGTGAAAAATGTTGTATTTTCGGGGGGGAGGGTACGTAAGAAGAAAATCGTGTAAAAAAAAAAAAAAGTGCGGCCAGGGTGTAGCCGGGGCTGGTGGCCGATTCGCCAGGACGTTGGGGGAGGGGTTTTCAGGGGTTCGTGCGGAGAACGCGGGGGGGGGGGGGGGGGGGGGGGAAGGGTTGGACGTCGGTGGCGAGGACGAAAGAGCCGTACGAGAGATGGTTTTTGGTGGCTGAGTCCGGCAACGGGCGGCAACGGGCGTGCGGAAGATCCGCGGGCAAAAGGAAGGGAAACGAAGATGGAAGCCTTGGCTCATAATAGTAGGAGAGGCCGGCGCCTCGCTCTACGGTTTTATCTATCCCGAGAAAACCCATCTCCCTCGCTCTTACGCAGCATCAACCCGGCACAACCCAGCACCACGTGGCATTCGGCCAACTACCGTCTTCTGATCAATATGCTTACGGGAACGCGGGTTCTCTTTCGCCACACCGGGCAACCCCGACGTCGTCGTCGTCGTCGAAATCGTCGGGGTTGTCGTCGTCGTCGTCGGGGTTGTCGTCGTCGAAATCGTCAGGGTTGTCGTTGTCGTCGTCAGGGTTGTCGTTGTCGTCGGGGTTGTCGTTGTCGTCGTCAGGGTTGTCGTTGTCGTCGGGGTTGTCGTTGTCGTCGTCGGGGTTGTCGTCGTCGTCGTCGGGGTTGTCATTGTCGTCGTCAGGGTTGTCGTTGTCGTCGTCAGGGTTGTCGTCTTCGTCGTCGGGGTTGTCTTCGTCGTCGTCGACGACTTCGACGACGACGACGACGTTCAACGTCGTTCTCGTCGTTGACAGCATCGTCGAGAACTTCTTGGAGGAATTCATCCTCCAGAGGAGGATCCTTGAACAGAATTTTTAAGGGAAAGAGTTGAATTTCGTACAAAACACATGTTTGGGGAGTTTTTGGTTTATTGTTGATATTTTTGGTATTTTTATCTTATGGACGATGCTTCCTGGAGGACTCACAGGTATTGTAGAGAATTCCGAGGACGTTTTCGTAGTTCTTGGCCGGAATTTCTGAGCTAATTTATAAAAAAATTTGACACCCAAATTTTGATTAAGGCTTGGGTGTTTTTTAATTCTAGATATTTTTGGTATTTTTATTTTGAGGGTATTGAATTATGATCGTTCGTGGTAATCGCGATTTTCTGAACAATTACAGCATTGTCGAGAATGTTTGAGACAAATACGACCTCCGTAGTCTGATCCTTCGACAAAATTTACGTCCTGATCATAGAAAATTATTTAGGGCGAAGTATTAACGAGGATCAACAATTTTTCGTTATTTCGAATGTCAACAGTGCGTTTTAATGCTAATAACAATACTGCGGTAGTAATGTTTCTAGTTTCGTAAATATTGTTGCTATATTCTTCCGCTGAACTTTCGGTTTGCGGCGAGACCGATTAATTGATTGATTGATTAATTTTCATGTCTTAGTTATCCTTCAGCACAACATTAACGGTTCAACAGAATCACAGAAACAATAACAACAAATAAAAACACCATATCATCTCCACACAGTTGATCTATCGAATAAAATTTAAAATCTAATCTCTTTTATTCCGAAACAAAAAATTAAAGATAAATAAAAATTTATCAAAATAATAATAACCAAGGCGAAGAAAGAAAGAGAGGGAGAGAGAGAGAGAGAGAAAGAAGAAGAGAATAAAATTTATAATCTAATCTATATTATTCCGAAACAGAAATCAAAAAATAAATAAAAATCTATCAAAATAATAATAACCAAGGCGAAGAGAGAAAGAGAAAGAGAGAAAGAGAGAGAGAAAGAGAGAGAGAGAGAGAGGGAGAGAGAGAGAGAAAGAGAGAGA
Organism: Sussaba pulchella; assembly: GCA_963971145.1. Lineage (NCBI taxonomy): Eukaryota > Metazoa > Arthropoda > Insecta > Hymenoptera > Ichneumonidae > Sussaba > Sussaba pulchella. The sequence continues at coordinate 13,111,545 of OZ020172.1, forward strand.
GAAAGAAGAAGAGAATAAAATTTAAAATCTAATTTACATTATTCCGAAACAGAAAATAAAAAATAAATAAAAATCTATCAAAATAATAATAACCAAGGCGAAGAGAGAAAGAGAAACAGAGAGAGAAGAAGAAGAGAAACATAGTTTTGGGAACATCGTAGAAAAGTTTGAAGAAGAATGAAGAAGTAAGGGCGAAACCGTTCTATATATCTCCACATATATAAATCCATATACCTATAGATACATAATATGTATATATATATATCGAATCCCCGTTTGACCCGAGGCTCGACCTCCGGTACACTTGAGCGGCGCACGAGGGTTGGCGAAGACCGTCGGAGGGCGGAAGGGCGAAGCGGACGGATTGCGGCGGGGATCGCGGGGAGGGGTGCGAGGCAGCGAGAAGGGGTTTCCCTCTCGGCGCGCGGAAGGAATTCCTTCGACGAGGGAATTCCCCCCGGTGGAATGCAACGGTAACGTTGCGATGCCGGTGGAGGTGTAAAACCGAGGGATTACACCGTTGAACCACCGGTTTCTTTCTCCCTCGCTCGCTCGTAGTTATCCCGTCGGGGGTTTGGACCACGCGAGAGCCACGTGGTGTGCTTGATCCAACGTGATTCAGCGAGATGCACCGAACGGGCGGATGAAAGATTGGGAGAGGGCGGCGTCAGGGTAAGACCGAGATGTGTATTCAAGGTATATGTGTACATATTTTTTCACGTCCTTGTATGTATTTATGTATATATTTTTATGTGTTTATGTGTTTATGTGTATGCGTGTGTAGATTTGTATGTATATGTGCATAATCAGTGGTGCATATTCCGGTGATTCTGTCGTGGAACGCCTGCGCCGAACTTAACCCCTCCCTTTTCGACCGAGTCACATTCGGATAATTGTTTAATCCCTAAACAATCGATTCCACGATCTTTATTCAAGATCGAATAAAAATTACGAATTTAATTGGTCGAGACGGACATTTTTTAATGGACGTGAGATGAATTTTGTTGTCGTACCAATTATATATCAATTTCTAAGGGTTGCTGATAGACAGAATTTTTGATAGAATCGAGAATATTAATTTGAGTGATCAACAAAAATTCCTGTTACGACAGCCATCGAATTAGCGAATTAGATATAAATCAATTACCAATATCTTATCGATCAACGACGTAAATTTAATGACTACAAAACTTACAAATGAAAGAATTTTCCAAAAAAAAAAAAGAATCAAAAATTCTTATTAACTTTAGTCAATGATTTTTCTTTCAATTACCGTAGTTTTTTTTTCCTGCAAAATTGTTAAAGTTCGCCATGGATGGATGACTGGTTGTAATCAAAGGGCCGGGAAGAGTATCGGGTTGCAAGGACGAAGGGAGACGGGAAGTTAGCAGGGGCGGTTAGACCGCGAGGGGACAAAAGAGACGGAGCGTTAGACGGGAAGGGCGGAGGGGCGGGAGGGAGGGAGAAGGGAGGTTCGCGAAGCGGGGGAGTACGGGGGTTAGTCCAGTGAGAAAGACAGAGAGTTTGCGAATCGTTGCGCCTCGTTCTCTTTGCCTCTCTTTTGCGCCCCCCCTCTCCCTCCCCCTCCCCTTTTCCCCTTTCATTCTTCTTATCTATATCTATAAAGCGATGGCTCTGGTGGTGGATGCCCCTCAGTGTCCGGCACGCCTCCGACAAGCGTGCTTCGCGTTCGGTTATACAAGAATCCGTCTCTCCGTCGCGGCGGTGCGTTTTTCAACTACTATGAATTATTAAACAACAATGATAATAATAAACAATCAATTACAACAACAAAAAGATTAAACCGAATAAAACGTTACCACAATTTTTCACGAATAAAATTTTGAAGAACGAACAAAAAAAAAAAAAAATGATATAACAAGACTTTGAAAATTTGAATAAAAAACGAAAAAAATAATACAAAAAATATATATATATAACGTTTGTATATTGTACACATGACGTCTACGAAGATTTTTGGTTTGTATAACGTGTAATTTTTCCATCGAGTGCATCGACGTGAAAAAAAAATATTAAAAAAATAGAAGAAGAAGAAGAAGAAGTAGGAGAAGAAATATTGACGATGTCGAAATTTTTTACGGCCTGCAACGGCTGACGATTTCACCCCCAAGCCCTTTCGTCAATTCGTCGGTTCGAACGAAAACAGTGTCCATCGATTTCCATACGTTTCGCGTTAATTCGTTCGTTCATTGAATCAAATCGGTGTAAAAATTGTTGACGACAGTAGTAAAGAAAAAAAATAATAATAATTGAAAGAAGGATGGAAGATGAGGCGACGGACGTGACGGGTTGACTCGATCGTTGTTCCGAAAGGAATCGAAAGAGAAACAACGTATTCGCATCGGGACACCATAAGGTCCGTCCGAAGGTCGTTCGTCCTTTTGACCCGGAGCAAGCACGGTGGTCCGCCCGATAGAAGCGCCGAAGGATTGGAGACCGAGCGTTGTGTTGCCCGTTGTGCTCGCTATCTTGTGGCTCGGCCGAGCGACGTTCTCTCTATCTCCATCTTCCTCGTTCTCCCTCCCATTCTCTCATGCCTTGATGCCTCTTACCTCGTTGCCTTCTATTATTCTTGCCTGACTGCCTACCGGTTACCGCTCTAACGTGTGCTAGCCGATGCCTTCTGAGCTACGAGAGACACATCCGGGTGGACAAACCAAAGCTTCCACGTTCACATGCCCCTTAATCGCGTGAAAACAACGTCCGAAACGAAGTTCGGTCCACGGCGAAGAAACGAATCCCTCGTAATCCAAAGATCGACAAAGAAAACGGAAAGAAAACCGTTGATCGGTCCATTGACGTCCTTCTTTCGCGGGGCGTGCGATTTCTCCCGGGAATTTATGGAACAGTGTGGGAAAAGATACCAAAAAGGTCCTGCGGGGTTTGACGACCGAGATATGGAAGTTTGAGCGTCGAATAAGCGAGGATTAATGGGATTGATCCGTCGACAAGGAAATCGAGCGGATTGAGACGTCGAGATTGAAGATCGAGATAGTCCTTCAAGGGTGAAAGGAAGTGCGCCGGGATTTGGGGGATCGGTGTCGTGTCGTTGTGACGTATGCGGGGAATCGTTGGAATAGTAAAAACGAGTTCAGGAAGTTGCGAATGGCCGATCGGGGGTACGCGTACCGACGCGTCGAGATCGATCCGGAAGGGGCCAAGGGAGTACGCTGGTAATGGGGGGTTTGGGCGATGATGCCTTCTCCCCGTCGTCGTCCTCACACGCCTACGTCGTCGTATCCTCCGTCCGCATCGTCTTCAACGCCGAAACGTCCGAATCAAGAATCCACGAACGAATCGGTCAAACCTACGTCCGCAAGCTCGAAAGCCCCGCGGAATTCCGAAAGATCGTTGAAAACAACCCCACCGGGTCATCGTCGAATACCGTTGAAACCGGTAAAATCACGAGAACGAAAGAATTCGAACGTAAAATCGCGAAAACGAATCGTTCGATCGAAATTATTGGCAATAGTCGTTGGATCGTCGTTGAAACCGTTCGTATTACGGACAACGTCGGTGAAAATAACGTCGGGAGGATCGTTTGCGAGGAGAAAGAGAAGAATCGCGACGGTCGAGCTGGACGCAAACGTGAAAAGAGAATTAGACACTTTTTCGTGTTTAGACGTACGGGGGTCGTTAAAAAAGAAATCGTTCGAATCAGGTGACTACTCGCCTACGCCATGCTTTCGAGACGACGCCGGGTTCTCACGAGTTCCATTCAACCGGCGAACGTCGACGATCGACAAATTTCCCGGACAAAAATCGAAACGGACGTCATGCGGTTACGAAAATCCGCGAACACGTCGACGTTCATTACGGCCGACGCGTCGTTGCAATCGACGTGGTCACGGGATTTCACGTTGCTTCACGGACACGTGGACATTAGGGGTACAAGCCAGGATGAATCGTGGAACGTCAAAGACGTTTCCACCGTTGGAAGAAGACGTCCCAGACGTTTCCGTGATATTTCGCGGATACGGGCAGACGAAAAACTTAGTTACCACGATAATCCCGCGAGTTTGAACGATCAACAGCAGCACAATCCGCACGGATTGCCACCGCGTCCTTACGAGAATTCGAGACGAAGACGGAGGAAGAACATGCGAATTTTAGATAGCCCTTCCATTGTCCAAAATTCAACGACGAATACGTCTTGTTCCCGGGATCCGGAAGATTTCGAAAACGTTCTCAGGACCGAAACCAAACCCCCGAGAATCTTCGAGCCCGATGTTGATGACGTTGATCCGGTCAAATCGGATTCATCGAACATTTTTGAAGCCGATCAACGTACGAACGATTGCAGAACGTCCGTTAGCGAGTCGTTCGAAACTAGGCCTAGGCTAAAAAATCATGAAATCCAAGACTTTGTTCGAGAACACAAAAGCTCGCGGAGACGCGACACGATGTCTCATCCCGTCGCGTCAACGTCCGCGGGAATAATTCCGGGTCACGGTAAAATTTCGTGGACGCAATTCACTAGCCCGAAGTATCGTTATCCGGTTCTTTTGGGTATTCTGTTGTGTACGATAATGATGATAACGGACGTAACGGCTCGTCAGAATCATCACCGAACCTGTCCGGGTTGTCCGCATCAGCACGTTCATGCGATAAATCGCAAATCTTTTCCGATCGAATCAGGACCGTCCGACGAAACGGAAGCTGCTCCCAGTCCCGATGATCTCAGGTTGGAAGCCATAAAACATCAGATACTCACGAAATTAGGACTTCGATCGAGACCGGACGTCAATAAGACCCTCACGACCGTTCCTCGTCATTTGGCCTTGGAGACATTGTACAGAACCGAAGCGCAACCCATCGGTTATTCCGAAAATTCCGACGGTTATCACGGAGGCAGACGGAGGGATCATAATCGTCGCCGGGGCAACGAGCCCGAGGATTCTTTATCGTCTTCTTCCTCATCCTCGTCCTCGTCCTCTTCCTACCCTTCGTCAGCAACGTCCGATGAAAAATACTATTACGCCGGTGAAGAGTACTCTTACAGAACCGTTGATCCGGATCTTGAAGAAAGTTTTCAGGAACGCAGGCACGACGAAATCGTAGCGGACGATTTTTATGCCAGGACTTCGGAGATTATCACTTTTGCCGAGCCCGGTAAGTCTTTTACGTTGTAAGCTCGCGAAAAATTCGTCGCTGAGGAATCACAACGAATTGGGAATGTAATTTTGAAATTCCGACATTTTTTACGGTTCTCAAATCTTCTTCCAGCCTTCGGAATGTTGTCACCGAGGTCGACTAACCTCTGGGGTTTCTTCCCCAGTCTTTTGGGAAACGTTTGTTGTAGGTCTCGATCCGGATAATGATCCCAAAACAAAATTAAGGCGAAGATCCTGAAACCCCCCATCGCGATTCCACATCCGGAACCTTTGCGATTCTTCCCTATAGCGCCCGTATAAAATCAATCAACGAGCGGGCTTTTATTTTACCTCATAAAACAAACGTCAAATCCACGTCAACGCAATGCAATTTCTGCGCCAACGTTTATTCCCAACCTATCACCTAAATCAAATTCCGCGAAACCTCATAAAGAACGAACAGACCTCCGCACCTAATGCGGGAGTGAGGGACATAAAAATGTGGCTCCAAACGGCGACACGGTACTACAATGACAGCATTAAACCTACAAACCGGTTCGCGTCTGTCCGACGCTCCGATGCAAGGGTGCACGAGGCAAGGGGAAAGATTCGCAGGGCGAGTAAAAGTCAACCCCCTACGAGCTTACGTGTCTTTCGGTGAATGAACGAATTTGAGGGCGAAAACGTTGGAAAAAAAAAACAATACAAAACAAAACGAAGAACAAGTGCAAGAAAGTTGGTGATGCGGAGGTACAGTCCAGAAGTACCTTTCTCCGCGAAACCACCCCCCCCCCCCCCCTTCAACCCCATCCCACTATCCACCCCATTTTTTTCTCTCTCTTCTTCTTACCTCCTCTACCATTCATTCGCGTTTTTTTCTTCTTCTTCGTCTTCTTTTACCTTTTTTTTTCTTTACTTTCTTGCTCTATACCCGAAGCTATCTACGTATCTCAGTGCGAAATTTAAGCCTCGGGTTTAAATGGCACATTAGGGGGCCGAGTTTGTCGACGACGATGACGACGACGATGTCGTTGACGACGACGACGATGAACAAGTAGTCGGTGCGTGTGCTCTGCACTACTGTGTGCGGTGCAGCCACACGCCGCAGGCCACGTGGCCCTTTCGCACTGCACAACGGTCTATGCTCTTCTATCTACCCGACTCTTTCCTCCCTCTCCGAGCGCCACCCCTCCCCAACCCCTGGGTCGTATGCATCAATCCACCTATCTCCGTTACACCTATGTAACCCATCGCGTACGTGATACAGCGAAAAAGCGTATAACCCAAGCATAGAGCGCTGGACACCGGAGTTTGTCGACGTCGTCGCGTGACGACGTATGGGTTCCGGACGATATGTAGCGCGCGCAAACCCTCCGCGTAATGTCTGAGTACCGAGAGCCCGCTGCACCACCCCCGCGAACGCCACCAACTACGCCCCCGAGCTCTCCGACCCCCTTCAACCCCACGACCACCCGCGTTCTCGTCCCCTCCGGCCGCTGCACTTGTTCCTTTGGTCTCTCTCGTTCTTCTTCTATCTTTATATCTTTCTCTCTTTCTCCCTCACTCTGTTTATAGTTCGGTAACTCTATGTTTAACATTAAGGCCTCGAGAGGGCAATATTCCGTGGGATCGGTGCCCTGCGTCCCATGACGAGTTCCATCACGAGGACGTTTTCGTCAACTTCTTCTTTTTTTTCTTTCGTTTTTTCGATTTTTTTCAAGGGGTTTTTCAGGGTGGTTATCGTGATTTTAGAGGATCGTCGGAAAATTTAGAACGACGGAATTTGGTTTATTTTTTGAGCTTCGTTTTTTTGTTGTTGTTACCATTTTTGCATTATATCTCTGATGCTTTCTGTCCGCACCTACTTACAGCTAAGCCAAAAGTTTCGTGTCGATTTTTTTCTATTTTTTGTTGATTTTTTGGCGTTTCTCCAAAAATGATAAATCTCGCGTTTTATTCCGCACGGAAAGCCGCATGTAAACGCGTTTAACCGAGAATTGGGGTTTCCAAAATTTCACCCTTATTCTACCCCAACATAATCGACCGGCAAGATCACCGCATTTTTGTTTTTCTTCGATGATAAATCAATAATAAAATATTTTCGTTGCTGAAAAAAAAATAATTTTCTCAAATTTTAAAATACGAGGTCTCACGAATGCGTAAAAATTATGAATATTCGTTCGATACAATTTTTCCCGACTCGTGTAACGAAAATCAAAGAAAAAATCGAAACACACGATTATGGATTATTCGCGTATCGACGAAACGTTGTCTCGTTGAATCTGGTACAACCATCGATGGTTGTAGCAACATCCGCGTTTGGCCCATTTGCATTTTCCGGATTTTGCAAAATGCTCGTTTCGACGACCACCCCCCAGCCCCCGATCCCGACGATCCTTCCGTTTTCCTTCCTTGCGCCACCAGTGGCCGTCGCGCGGAACGTTGAAACAGGAATTCGTGAATCTGGAACTTATATAGCCGTGCACTCGTAAAACGCACGGCAACGTCGTCGACTACGGCGACTACGATGTTGCCTCCCTCGATTGGTGGTAGTTCGCTGCTGTACTTTTCTGGTTCCTGTTTCTGGCTTTAACCGAACCTCTTCTGGCTTCGGTTTTTCTCCCTATTCGTGTGTGCGTACCAATTGCGTCTACGTACAAAGACCTGGTCTCCGTTACATTGCACGTATATATATGTATAAATATATGTACGTATATATAAATGTACATACGTATACATATCGAGTCTCTCTTCTTCCTCACTGCGTTGGTATACCAATCGGGTGCTGCGGCATTCTCCGGATTGGTGCATACCCGCAATAAATTTCTGAGCAGCGAGTACGGATGATTGTGACCCCCCCTCTTCCAGCCCCGCGATATATTTATCTCACGTATATATGCACGGTTGTGTGTTATACATACATAATCCTCGTTATTTCTCATTCGACTCGTATTCGCGCACTGACGAATTTACGAGATTTCCTCGCACTTTGATTAATCGCGAGACTCGCTATCGAGCAATTCCATTCTTTACACGATTTCACGAATTATACATTTTACGCATCTTTTTCCAGACGTTGTATCAATTAATTCGATTACGTGATTTATTTTTCAGTGACAATGAAAATAATGGCATGTTTTGTTGTCACGATTGTTTTTTTTTTTGCTGCTGAGGGTGAGTTTTCGTTGATTCTCTCGAGGGATTTGATTTTGGGATATAATTCAACGATCGAAAATTCGTGTATTCGCACGAATTAAGTGATTTTCGTGGTGGGCGGAGGTTGTAGTTTTCGTGTCCCCGACGGGATAGGGTCAGGGGGATGATACATACGCGTTTCAGACGTGGTTCGTTCACCCTCGCAGCGCGGAGCAGCACACAACCACCCTCTATGTGTTTTCAGACGAGCTGCGAAGAGGATGGGGTGGTCGTGGAACGAGGGGAGGGGGCAGGGAGTGCGGAACGATGAGGGATCGTTGCAGGCGTTGAAGGGGAAACACAGAACGACGAAGAGAGAACGAAAGAACGGCCGAAAGAGAAATAAAGAGAGAGAGAGAGAGAGAGAGAGCGAGATGGAATAGTAGCGGCAGAGAGGTCGAGGCAGGCGCGCGGCGTTAATTGCGTCACTTAATTGACACGTAGACGCTCTTGACAGGGGAAGGGAAAAAAACGAAAAAGCAAGAAGAAAAAAAAACCGAAGTTTTAATTGTGCTTGCAGTGAAATAAGTGGTAGACAGGCAGACACTCTCCCTTTTCCTTTCTATCAGGGGGTTTTTTTTTTTTTTTTTTTTTTCATTTTTTTTTTCACTCGCGTTTTCAGCCCTTGCCAGCCGCTATCGATCTATCCCTTCCCAAAACTTCGATTGTGTCTGTGACAACCCACCCCTGTCTAGCCTTTCGTTTGCTTCTTCGGGGTTTTTGATTTTTTCGATTTTTCTTTTCTTCGTCGCTTTTTTTACTCTTTTGCGGTATAAATAAAGAATCCACCCTCGATGGCTTTGACGCAAGGATTTTATTCACTCGTGGAACGCAACTTTTTGTCGGACGAGAGAAAACTTTTCTAATCCTATCGATAGCCGACGGGCGCGACGAGGGGAGGTAGGATTCGGGGAGGAAAGTGCGTGGTGAAGCGATTTTACGAATTGCTCCGAATTCTCAGCAATTTTCCCGGAGAATCCACAACCGGATGGTCTTTCCACGTGCGTCGAATTGAACCTCGAAATCCACGGAACAATTCTGTGAAAGAAAATCAACGAAATCACGACGGAAAGCTGAGATATCTTCGTTTGTAAGACGTCAAGAGCGCCGAAGTGGATAAGTCCCGTCTATGGTCAGACCGACTTCGAGTCTTCGTATAAAAAAAAATTATGCATCGTATCTCCTTCCTCCGGGTTCCGAACGAAAGCTCAAGGTCTTATAAATCATTTTGCGAAAGGTCATCGCCGAATATCAAGTCGTTGATTAATTACCGGGTAAATTAACGAATTTCCGGGCTTCGTGTCAGTCCCCCCGTGAACCGAACATACCGGTAGTACGACACACCGTAGGGCGGTCGGGGGTGGGGAAAGGGTCGACATTTAAGTCGGAGGGCACTCGCTGCGTCGAGCAGACATGCGGAAACCGAGAGAGACGGAGAGATCGATACGACACGTGTACGAGCGCGTCTGACGCGATGCAAGGGATGAAGACCTACGGCTTGTAAACCGCGTCTACTCGTATTTCTCGCTATAAAATGTCTCTCCGGTTGCAAGAAGAGTAAAAAAAAATAAAAAAAAAATGTTCTTCCTCTACCATCGTCGCCCTTTCCTCGCCTCCCACCCCCTGCGTTCTTTCCTCCCCTTCGTCTCGCTATACGTTTCAACTTTCAATCCAAGGGCAACTTTTCTCTATGCAGGTTTCCTGCAATTCTATCGGTTTGCTTACTCGCCCCCTCGACAGTCCTCCCCCGCCCCCCCCCCGGGGTCGCCCTTCCCGCGACGTTTCTGAGAGACTGCGGTGAGACGGATAAAAGAGGTTTGCGGAGGGGCGTATAGACAGGGGAGAGTGAAAGCGATCGAAACTTTTAACGCAAATTGTCTTACCGGTGTCGGTGAGGGGCTGAGACGCGCCGTTCGCGTATCCCACGAGCCAGTGGAATATATATACTAAACTGCAGTAGTCCGACGAGAAGGGTGGCGCGCGCGCGGGCGCCCTCGGTTAAACTATCGAAGCTTTTCGTTTACTCGCGCGATCCCCAACCTCTTTACTTTTGTACTCGACCGGAACTCCGGAGAATATCCTCGGAACCTTCGAGTAAATATTTTTTCTTTCTCGTCGAAACGTCATCACAAGCGGCTCTTCGATTTATCGACAATAATATGTTTGAAAATTCAATTTACAAGCAAAACGAATAATTAGATGGATCAATTTAGCTGCGAAAGGTAAAAAATTCTTTTATCGAGAAAAATTCTGAACCTTTCGATTGTTCGAATTTCGTTACATTTTTATTTATAATAATCAGCTCGCGTCGTTATCAATTATTCAAAGGTGTTCGTTGAAGTTTGCGGGGTGAATAAAAATTCTGAACCCTCAAGTGGCCCTAAAAAGTGCTGCGAGGGCTTCTCACTCGTCGAGATAAAGCGTGAGCTTTCGCGGCTACTAAAACTGCCCTCTTTCGGGGTCGTTGTGTACCGTCCGAATAATCTCGCTTTCCGGGGGTTCATCGTCACGACGTTTTTCCCTTTTTTTCGAGTGTACAGCAAGCAAACTTGTGTACCCACGGAATAATCCGGTAATCGCGGGTTTGTCGTCTACTTCAAAGCATTTTTTTCCGCCTTCACATTTTTTTTTCCCCCAAGCCCCTCAGCTACACGACAAAAGTACGCTTATTATAATTCAACTGCAGTACGCACGTTTTTTTTTTTTTTCTTCGTTCAAAAGGGACATAAAAATATCCGTTGTGGAATGGAACAAGTGCTATCCTACGGTCATAATTTCGCCAGGTTTTTATTGCACCAGACTCTCGGACTTGTAGTCGAGCGCGTATAATTTTTTTCTTTCTATTTATGTATATACAGATATTTTATTATGGTAGAATAGATGGAAAAGGAAGGAAGAGGATGGGCGGTGAAGGGGGTATAAAGCGATGGCGCATCTTTCGAGGCTGAGAGGAAACCATTATTCGTGACAGCGAATTGCCCGACGGAGTGTATTACGATCCGCGCCTCGAGACGGACGGCCAGCCTGTTCTTTCCGTTTCCACTTATTTCTTTACCTATGCCAATATCAAAATTTTCCATTCGTTTATTCATATCTTTATTTATTCATTAACTTGTTCATTTATTTATTTACTCATTTATTCGTTCGATAAATCATTCGGCCGCTGGCTTGATACACTTTTCATGGGACAAGTCAGCCCGACGCATTTTCAATTATCGAAATTGGTTCGAATAATTGCTGTTATTCATTATTTAATTAGAAATTATTATAATATAATTTTATTGAATTATTGTAATGATTCAATGACACGAGTTTATGAAAAAATGGGTAAAGTACTATGTAGAATATGAAATGGGAGTAACTGGGGGGGGGGGGGGGGGGGTAGTTTACGAAGCTGTTGAAGCTTCAGTGACGGTTGTTCAGTGGCTCGATCGTAGGGAACTCACGACAGGGTGAGTTTTGGACAAAGGTTCGAGGGTTTGGGGCAACCCATTACATCCTTCCGTTGTTCTCTTTTAAAAAGAAAGTTGGCGCGTCGCGATTCTTTCGTTCCGTGCTTCGCCGAAATTCTTCATGAAAATTCACATCCAACACTCCCTCGTAGCAGATACTTTGCAGCATCGTTTACTCCCTCGTCGACGATTCTCATCCACTACGCGTATACGACCCTCAGTTTTCAACGTTCCACGGATATATATACGTCGGGTAATCTTAACGAAGCCACACTCAAGTGAATTACCGTAACTCGGACTAGTAAAGACCGAAACCGTACTTACCCCCGTTTCGAGCAGTTATCGCGACGCTCCCCGCCCGAAATGGAATATCTTTCCCGTCGTGCAAAAAAATGTTCCATCTTGGAAAAACGAAAAAATACGGGTAGAAGCTTCGAACTTTTTCCATTCCCGAAAAATCTAATATTTTCGAAAGACGAGAGGTTCGAATACAAAAATGTCTCTTTCATTCGATGAGAAATTTATTTTCGATTGATCGGTGAATGAAAAATAATTCAATCGAATGAATTGAATCGACGACATTGGGGAAGATGATTTACTGAAACGAAGAAAAACAAAAGGAAGGACAAATAGAGGAAGAACGTAAGCAATGAAAAGTCTTCGGCGGAGGCCATTCAACCTGCTTGCCACTTCGCAAATCCTTGAGACTGCATGGAGACGATGACGTAGACGACGAAGAGGTTGACACACTCGACCTTCGAGGACGGAAGAACGGCGAAGGGGTGGGGTGGCTTGGAGGACGTGCGAAGGCCTTTGAAAGTCAACTCTTCTTCTCTCTCTCTCTCTCTCCCTTCGTCCCCTTTCGCTCTTTCCATTATCACCGTGGCTTCGTCTGAGTGAGTGTCTGGTAGGGTTCGCGCCAACCCCCTGCCTAACACCTGGGGGTGTACTTCGACACACCCCCCGGCCCAAGTCCAACACGTGCGTACACCGACGTCGTTGTATTGTTAATTTTTTTTTTCTTCCATTTTTTTTCACACGTCTGCGATTCCCACCAAAACCACTTCAGACGCGTCGAGAGCGCCTCCGATCATGAAGATAATTTAAAGCCATGAAAAGAACATCGAGTGTCGTCTTTCAAATATTAATTATTTATTTATTTTTCGATGTAATGGAAAACAAAAAAAAAAATTTGCTGGCCTTGTCACTCTCTTGTTTTACGTATTTTCTCACGTCTTGCCACTAAGGGGCTTATCTACTGAAACTTCGCGCCGCTGTTAAGCTGTCGTGCCTCTGTGAAGTGGAAGCTTTCGTGACTTTAATGGACTTTCGTGTTGCGAGCCCGTGCAAGGCTTCGCCGATGTAACTACCGCGGCGTCTGACCAGACGTGGGGTTGCTTCACTTACGCGCGAATTTTCGTCGTCCGGAGCCGCGAAAAATGTAAGATTTACTCTCGCACATCACGCATTCGACGTGAAAACTTTAAGTATCATTAGCTCTGACAAGTGTCTGAAAAATAAGGGTAGGTTGGCGGGATGATGAAGGTTCGAAAAATATTTTTGCGATAAAAATTGGTCTTGATTAAACGCAACCATCGTTTCTAAAATTCACGAATCACTGTAAGATTCTTCAAAGCTGCATTTTGAGTCATTAAAATAGGGGTAAATTGAGGGTTGCACCTTCCGACGGATGAAAATTCGGCCGGCCGACGATTCTCCGCGTGAAAAAACAAAACCGCGCGACGCCCGATTCGACAATTCGCGTACCGACTCGTACCCGTAACATCGCGGGTTGTTGCGCGGACGAGGGGGTTGTTTGGGGGTGGGTTCGAGTCAAGGGGTCGAAGTAAATTCTTCAAACTTTTCAAGGCTACGCTTGGTCAGCATTCGTTCGTTGATGGGCTGCTCGGAGCCGGATGGACAAGGGTGGTTCACGCCGGAGGGGGTTGAAAACCGTTTCCCACCCCTTCGGCAAATACATCTTGTTATTTCTCGAAGGGTAGTTAGTCACGGGATTCCCACGAAGTTCGATGCAACCCCGAAATTGAGATTACCGCGAAGGGCCAGAGAGGGTGAATTGTCCCGCGGCTCGCGAAAGAGGGAGCGACGAATTGAGAGGGAGAGAAAGAGAATTCAGGTTCAACGACCGAGAGCCGCAACGCTTGCGAGACTCTCGGATTTTCGGCGAAAAAAAAAGGACGAACGAGTTTCGCCCGTTGCATAGCATAGCGAGAGAAAGAGAGAGAGAGAGAGAGAAAGGGAGGGCGCGATTATTTCAGTGAAGCAACCCCGTGACCAGTCAGACGAGGAAGTAGTGAAACGAGTGCGTGACTAGTCCGGGCATCGTCGGAGTGGAAAACCGTGGTGGAAGTCTAGTCACGAAGGCTTCCACTTCATTGAATCCGTACGAAGCAAGGGTTGCGCTCTCGAAGGTTGTCGACTCAAAATTGATTGCACGAAAAATCTTTATTCTTGGGAATAATCAAACAAAAGTTACCATAGAAATGTAAATTAAAAAAACGAGATCGTAAAAAAGAAGATGCGGGCAAAAAAATCGTGTCGGGGGAAAGGGTTTTGGATTTCGAAGAGATCTCGAGGAGGATGAAGATTAAGAAGCAGAGGGGGAAGAAGAAGAAGAAGAAGAAGAAGGAGACCAAAGGACGAGGGGTGGCGAGGGCAGGGTCGAACTCATAGACGAACGAGCCGACGGATAGGACGCCTGGCGCCTGTACTCAGATCGATGCACGTGGCTCCAGCTGGGCGCCGCTCTTCGTACATCTCCTACAGCCCCCAATTCAACAATCACTCCCTCAACTCTCTCTCTCTCGCTCTCTCACTTTATCTCGCTACTTCATCTACGATAATTTTTTTTTACCCTTTTTAATTCTAAAATTTAATTCACGAATTTAACAAGACAATAATCAACGACGGTCAATCGGTCGAATTAATTATTTCACGACCATGTCGGCTCATGTACTTCGTTCGTACTTCATTTGCTGATGAAAATCGAACGAATTTTCCTTCTCGCTTCATCCAATCAAACACGAAGTACGCCAATTTTTTTTAACTGCAAATGAAGTTGAAATTGGACTTCATTCGGGCGAAACAAATGTGGCCGAACGGACGACGAAAATTTATTATTTCTCGGGGATGAAATTCGTTTATCTTGGTTAAAATTATATTTCGAAACGCGTTTGCGAATTTATTTCCGGTATTTCGACGATCTCTCGGTCGAAGCCGCGACGATTGCGACTTTCGGTCTATGACTCAAGCGATTAGTTTTTGCTGGCTGACCGAACGAACGGTCCCCCCCCCCCCCCCGGACCGAAACTCTCACGACGGTCCTGCATCTTTCGTGTTTCTGAATTCCTGCACTCTGCGTTCTCGGTGTCCAGATTGATGTCAACAGTTAAGACGCCATTATTACCCACCGTTATCGCTGCATTCCTCCCATCATCCCCCACCTCCTCTTCGCCCTTCTTGCTGTCTCTCCCGTACGATGCACATTTCACGAGGGATTTCACAGCATCCTCAATCTGTCGTTTCTTCTGATCATTGAATCTCGAGTGAAACCACAATGCACTTGTCCAAATCCCCCTCCGACCCCCCACCGTCACTTCGCAGAGCTCGCTGTTGAAGGCTGGCTTTACAAATCTCGTTTCTTGCCTTTCACACATTTGGACATCGCAATGACCCAACGCTGAATTCAAAATCAGTTTCAGCATTCTTTTTATTCTTCTTTTCTTTGAACATTAACTTATCTTCGTTTATTTACTTAGGGATGAAAATATTTTTATTTTTATTTTTTTTACTTGAGGTCAGTTGAATATATGTATCAGTTTTTGTTCCGAATTTTTTGACTCTTCGAATCCATAACCAAATAATTATTATTCGTTATATCATAATTATTAACAATACAAAATTTTTATTGCATCGAGAAAAAAATTGTACGCAAGATCGTGACGATAATTCATCAGTTTTTTTTTTTTTTCAAATTCGAGAAGTACCTTAAAATCGGGATGAAAAAAAATCTCTCGGAGACGAGACGAGAATCGCGTTTAGCGCAAGACCTCGGCGGCGATAAATGTGGATCAGGGTTAGACCCTCGGGGTCTATATATGACCCTCTTATTTGACTGACTGTTCACTGTATTGCGGTCAATCGCCTCACTCTCCGCATCCCCTTCCACGAGAGCTTTTTTTTTTTTTACACCCACCCCGTGTCGACCACCCTCTCCACCCCCTTTCATTTATGTTCCTCGTCCCATCGGTCTCTCCCCTGCGCCCCCCTCGCGACCCTCCGTCTGTAACACGTCAGTGCACATGTACCTTAATCAAATTTGTCACTCACTCGCCCCCCCCCCTTCAACTTGTTAACCCCCATCGACCCACCCTTAGCACGATAATTCCTTTCCCGATAAGCTTCGATTTCTTTTTTTATTTTTTTTTTTCGTTACTAAATTATTCACACGACGATTTAATGTCACTCGGGTTTCATTGTATCCGAGCTTTCGTGCAATCGACGAGACTTAACTTGACGGGATGCACCGCGTTTGCCGCGGCGAGCGGGGCGGGTAAAAGGGGCGCCCCGAAGGGAGATCGATAGTCGCGTGACGCGTATCGTACGTCTTGTTATGATCGATTCCAGGGGGGAGGAGGGGGCTGTAACTGCTGCTTATGTATTATATTTGACTACCACGTTGCTCCGTCAAAAGCTGCACTGCTCGACGTTTAACACAATCGCGTGGAGTCTGACAACAGCCGTGGGGGTTGCAGCAACGTCTCCGGCCTCCCCCGACTCACGTGTCAACTCGCACTTACGTATTTTCATCCAGATCCATGTCGGACCCCTCATTTACTCTCACCACTGATCGTTGTTGTTATTTTTTTTTATTTTTTCCCTCACCTCTACCGATTAAATTTAATCGTCATTATCACGAAGAAAAATTTGGTTTCGATTGTAAGCAACCAGTTAGGTTTGAAAAAGAAAGAATTGATTTTTTTTCTGCATCACAAGATATTTTTATAAAATCTACGTAACGAATTGATCATCGATCGAAGTAGTTTCAAGACCACGTGCTATCGTACAAATTTCATCTCCAATCTTCCTCCCTCCGTGTTTACCCCCCCCCCCCCCCCCCCCAACCCTCGCCCGCCAATCGATTCGATCGTCGCACTCCGCACCTAAGTCGATCGCGATTCACGGAAACCAAGCTTAACCACTGAAACAACTGCAACAAAAAAAAAAAAAAACAAAAATAAACAAATAAAGAAATCATCAGCTTTACGTGTACGGAAGCATAGAAAGCGCATACGATTAACACAGTTACGTATGTAAACCGAAGTTGAAGCGAAAACAAAAAAAGAAAAAGAACAAAAAAAAAAAAAAACAAACCGTTCGACGTTTTACATCGTCATTTCGTTCTACAAAACGTTGTAATACAAAAGTCTTCCTCGACGTTTTGTGCGACGTTCATGCTATCACAGGGCGAAGGGTGGTTGGGTGAGGGGGGGTTGGGTGAGAGGGGGGGGTCGTGACTATCGCGGAGTTTTCCCATCCACGTAGAGTCCATTCACTGCCGGCTGAACGACGGTGTACTTTGCTGTTTTTGTTTCGCTCGTGCTGTCGTTACCGTTAGGGGTTGGTTGTGGCGTACGGGGGTGGTGGTGGTGGTGGTGGTTCGTGTGTCACGATGCAATTCTATCGACTTACCATGGGACACGTATCACGGTAGCGGGCTTTAGATAGATATAAAGACAGCAAGTTGCTTGATACACGGACAATTGGCCCTTATGCATATAAGGGTAGGTAATGTATGCCTGGAGCATCGGTCGAGCTTGAAAAAAAGAAGAAAAAAAAACGAAGAAAAACCACAAAAGAGAAGGAAAAAAAAAAAATAAACACCATTCGTGACTGGCGACAATAATAATGATCGAATACAATCGTTCGTTTTATATTTATATTGCATAGAATGTATCTATATATAGTCCCGGTTGAACGGGTCGAGTAGTAATGGCCAGTAAATGGTCAGACGATCCCTCCTGATTTAATTTGCTCGTGAAACCGATCGATACGTCAATCAAGCGGTAAACACTGTTTCTTCCACGGTTGCTTATAGTCGGTTCAATCAGTGCGACCGAGGGTAGGAAGAAGGGACTCGATGGGGAGAAAGTAGGAGAGGCGGGGGTGGACAGGTATAAGCGTGCTTACCCCTACGGCGAGGTTCCTGCGGGAGGGACGTCGTACATCGATGGATTATCACGCTTTCTATTCATCGGTTGATAAATACGTAAGGGTGGATCTTAATTACAACGAGAATTGGGGGTAGAATAATCGCCGGTCGACCGTAGCACCCTTCCTGATCCCTTCGACGGCAAATATTCTAACTAAAATCCTATCTAACGCATTCGTAATATAAAATATTCGTAAGTCGACAACAAATATGTGAATTTCGGGGAATTTTTAACAATTCGCGTTGAAATTGTCGTGAGAAAGAAAATGGCGCTCGAACGATTTTCCGAGACGCCAGCCTTGGGTAGTCTAGCCTCGAGTCCGGGGATGAAACAAACGGGGTGTAATCGCGCAATGAGATTGAGGGATGAAAACGCTCGTGAAGGATATTTGCAGGGCGAGGAACGGCGAAGTACGGTAATACGTAATGGTCCCTACACCCCCCCACCCCGCTCCCTCTCGTCTTCGGCTCCGTACCCTCGTGGTCGTAACTCCGGCGAGCAACGAGACTCCGGAGGAAACGTTTTTGCAATTAAATTTTACGCAATCGTCGAGATGCACCGAGACGTGATATGTGAATACGGGACGAGGTTGGGGGATGGGCGTGTAGGGGGGGTGGTTGGAAGTAAGCGATAGTGCCGGGACTGGTAAATCGTGGAGTCTTGTCGTCGATGTGCCGAAGGGGGGGGGGGGGGTGGAAAACTCGAGGTTCGGATCTCGGGAATGGGTGGAAGGAAGCTTTTGCGACGTACGCGAACTATCGGAGAAGGGCAAACAGCCTATATATGTATAAGGAACGAGAAGGAGGGACGAAACTTACGGGTCAAGGTTCCATGACCCAACCCTCCCTTGCAAAAAGGGAAAACAAGGGAATATATTTTTATTTATATATAATAATTTTTTTCTATCTATTTCCATATATTTTCCATGTATATACGTATAGGTATATAAGGTTTATTTATTCTATCTCGAAATTCGTTGGAATCAGAGTCCTCGTCTCATACACTCCACCTTTCCTCATTTCTTCTTCAGCGTTCCATTTCAATTCTCGAACTTGGCCTTTTTTTTTTTTTTTTTTCTATCGTCGTACACTTAAGGCTCCACTCTCGTTCACAGTTTCTCGCCCAATTCCAACCAATGAGAAATTCGTAGAATCGCGAATCCGTAAAACTTTTCCCATACTCTTCGAATCGCTTTTTCCATGTACCGAATCCGAGCCTGTCACCCCTTAATACCCGAGCTCCTCTCCAACTTCCACGTCGACGAGGGTGACGGAAGAGGAGGGGGGCGGGGGTGAGAAAAGCTGCACTTTACTCGCGGTTTTGCTTCTGTCGTGTCTGTTTTTTTCCTTTTTTTACCCTCTCGTTTGTGTTTTTTTGCTGGATCAACGAAAGAACGAGTGCTATTCTTTTGGGAACGACATGTTCATGTCGATCGGTTATCTTGCAAAATTACGTATGACTGTTATCATCATTGCCATTGTTATTATTGTTATTTAGATGTTTTTAAAAATCGAAATGGGTTTATCTGAGAACGAAGCGTTTAACTCTGCAATAAAATGGGGTTACCTACTTATGAAGAGACTGAGAATCGATACGAGAAATCCGAACGAAAAATACGGTTAACCCAGTGTCAAGGTCAAGTGGATTCGAGTCCATTATTTAAGTATATATCGTGAAAACTTTGGAATTCGCGTGAGAAACATAATCGACCACAATTTAGAACGAAGAAATATATTGGTTGAATATTTTATCGTTCTTCAACCCACTGAAACGACAACCAAGTGGGTTCAACGGATATTCAATGGCGTTATCGAGAAAAGAAAAAGGCTTACTTAACCATAACGATGCCGGCAATCGATTATGACCATTGATTATTTTTAAAAAATCATCATTCATAACCAAAACGACGCAAGTCCATTTTTTTAATCGCAATACCACTCTGATTATTTGGAGATCCCATTGAAAATCGTTGGTTCTTGCGGTCGTGAACGTTAGTAATTTTTTTCGCCGAGTCTAATCCAACATTAATACCCAACGGTTTTCCATGAATTTCATTGTGGCGCCGGTCACGAGACCCCTGACGGAAAATAGTAGAGTCTCCGAGTCGAGGATCTTACCAGAGAAAATTCCATCCTTGGCTACGACGAATCTTTATCTCCGCTGTACTCGCCGTTCGCTACTGCCACAACCAACACTGCCGACGACGACGCTGCGTGTTGTTAAATGTACGACTTGGCTGGGAGTTGCCGGTGCTCGCGCGGAGCTTCCTCGGGCGAGCCTCTTGATGTGCCTCGACGGAAAATTTACGATACGCGCACGATCGTGTCTCATCGATTACGAGGAGTTACCGTATCTCTCTCTGTTTCTCTTTTTATTCCCTTTTTCCACCAACCCCGCCTTTTTCTCATCTTCATTTCTCGAATTTTCCATCCGCCTTAAGGTTCCCTCACCGATAATAATTCTCACGTTCTTACGTCGTCCGAAATCTCATCGAAACTGTGAGGTTAAAATATCGCAAAATTTCGAATATCGAAAAAAAAACTACCCCCAAATTTAAGGGATGAAACATCGCTGTGATGAATCAAATCGAAATAACGACTAGCGGGTTCAATGCGTCAAACGGTGTATCAAAAACGCGTTCCATATATTTCCGGAATAAAACGAAACCGTGTGTTTCCTCCCGAATCGGGGGATGAATCGCGAGGGTTGAGAATTTTGTCGTCGTTCTTTTTAAATATTTAATGGTTGTCGCGAACGAGAATCGCACAATACGTGTGAAGCAAAGATTGCTTCGAGGGAAGGGTTTTTAAGGCGAAGAGAAAACATAAAAAATTGTCCTTTGAAAATGAGGGATGAAGTGGAATCGTCGCGAAGAGGGCTTGAGAGACGTTCTTCACTCGAGTTTACGAGAGAAGACTACGGGCGCGAGACGACGACGATAGGATCACTTTCTTTGTAGCAAATTCGCGTTTTGGGCTTGGATATTTGGCATTATTATGATATAGGGTACGCCATTTGCCTCGCGCCACCCCCATCCTCCGGAGGTTTCCGTAGCCTAGCCTCGAACTATCCTTCGCCACCCCTTTTCCTACCCCCGAGGCCGTACACTAAGCCAAGTTTCTTACAGTTACACAGTCAACGGTACGTAAATCTCCGTGAACGCCGGGACGCGAGCCTGTCCACCGCGATATTCCACCCCCCCCCCTCCCCCCAACCCCTTCCGACCTCCTAGTCCTCTCGAGATTCCCGTCTCTTTCCAGAGAGCTTAAGTGCAGCGAGACACGACGAGTCTCCACCGCGTCGGACTCGAATCCTCCCTTACCGCCCCCTGCATCCCACCCTCATGGCCGTTTCCGTGTTTCTAATTTTTTTTCCACCCTTTTATTTATTTATTTTATCTAACACTTAGCAGATGAAATTCGAAGGCTTGGAAACGCCTCGTCGATTTTTTTTATCACTGTTGTGCGTCCCGTTGATATTTTTATTCATCGATGTAGATAATGGTCATTAAAGGGTTGCAATTCGAAACCGAAAAATCTCGTTCGTCTTATTTCTCTTCGACCTTTTGATTGTCTTTCACCCTCGGTGGATATAGCTTACAAGGAAATTACAATGCATGAAATAATCGTACATTCTCATATCTCCCTCATCAACCCTTTTAATTATTTAATTGCTTCGCCCGCGAGGGTTCGAGGTTTCGTTCAATCGTCGCGCGCAAAGAATTGAATTACCGTCGCGGGCGAGGCTCCAGAGTCGAGAACACATAAATCCACTCGGTTTTTACGAGAAGATGATGGGTCAGGAAAGTATAACCTCTAATGGGACCTCAATAGTACCATTAATTCGCGGAATAGTTGGCAAATTTCGCAACGTTCAGTCGTTCCTCATCTTTTCCTTCGTTCCTCGACTCTCCACGATCCCATTTGCTTCCCATACGCGCTTTCAAAGTCGCGAAGTGGAGGATACGTCCTTCGCGGTCTTTCCTCAAAATGGCCGAAAGTCGACAAAATGGCCGTGCCCCCATCAAAACCCCGTCAAACCTTACTCATTCTCTCGATCGAACCATCTGACGTGAAAAAAAAATTCCTAGGCGCCGAATTCTCCCATTCTCCGATCCAACGTGTCCGCGTGTATATATATATATATATTATCCGGCAAGCCGACGAAAATAATGAAAAATTAATCTTCACTTAGCCTTGACGTGCGTCGCGACTGCAGCTTGCTTTCCAGCTGCTCGACGAGGAATCCGAAATCGATCGGCGATAGAGAAACGCAGTAGCGTGGTTGAACGATCGCTCGTGTCCTTGATAATCGACTGGGTTAAGTAGAACGTCGGTGGGGGGGGGGGGGGGAGGGAAGGGGGATGGCGCGGGAGTGGGGGGCAATTGACGGAAAGCCAGGGTAACGGAGGCTTTTAAACAAATGGTCGTAATGGTATTGGGTAATGTATAGACCAACGTGTAGACCCTGGTGGAATATATCTACATCTCTTCACAAATGTACCATATTACTGGCAACGTGTAACTATACCGCCATTTCCATCTGTGTTATTACACACGTGGAGCTCGGAACGCCTATAACATTCGAACCTTGGCCGTGCTAATAAGCTGATTCGCTCGATAGCTCTCGCCAACGTCTCTCGTTCCGGTATCCCGTCGCTTCTTTCGCGTTTCACCCTTACGCTTATTTTTCAATCCCCTTCGGTTTCTCAATCACATCGCGAGATGTCGAACGAAACCGCATTATTTCGATTGACGAATTTTCAAGAATTCCTGCAATTCTTCAATATCTATTCAGTAAAACGTTAAATCGAACGTTGAGTGATTTCTCCAGACTCCTATTTTTTTCCCAGTCGGAAATTTTGTGAAAAATGGTAAACGTAATTTTTTTGGTCATTAGCGGGGTTTAGTTGTGTCGTGGAATATTTTTTTTTTTGGATCCGAATGATATTCGGGGTGGGTTTCTCGGTCATCGGTAATAGCCGGGATAGAGAAGAAACCGGATTTGGAGGGAGGAAGAGAGAGAGAGAGAGAGAGAGAGAGAGACGAGAGAGTGGAACACGACTGTATATCCGGCGGAACGCGGCGAGACAGAGAAAAGAGGAGTCGCAGCAGCGTAGCTCGTGGCAGACCGGCGTTCTCCTCTCGGTTCGTGGTTGTGTCGTGTCGCATTGCGGCGCAACCGGCGAATGGTACCCCAATGTCTCTGCGTACCCGAAAAATGACTCCAACATTTCCTTTTTCCCTCTCTCCTCCTCTCTCCCAATCTCTCTTTCTCTCTTCCTCTCAAACTTTTTCCCGCATCCCTATTTCACCATAAGAAAACCAGGTCGCTAAAGATTTTTCGCGAATTCCTCGTCCTGATGACCTTCGCGCCATTTGCAAAAATATTTAAATATTTTTCTTTTTCGTTCCCATTTCGAATTTAATTTTTATCATTTTTTTATATAATTCTGGCGATTCTATTTATTTTTATTTTTTTGTCGAAAGTGACGAGAGTGCCAAGAATGATAATGGAGGGGGGGGGGCGGGAGGGTGCACGTGTCCCCCAAAATGTTTAACTGGGTCAGATTTTCTTCGAGAGCGACGCCTGTGGCAAGGCTGGAGAGGCTGGAAGCCTTAGGTGGTTGGAAAGAGAAGAATCGTCGAGAGAACAAGCGGAATATCAAAGATATAACCGTAAATTAGAACCCCTCGTGGTATTACCGGATAGCCGAAACTACTTTCAGACCTCCCTCTATCCCTCTCCAGACACGCGATGGTCTTGTCCGTCTCTTTTGCTTCCACACCAAAGCCACGTGGATAAATAAGAAAAGAGAAAAAAACCCCTGGAATAATCGACAGATGCGAGATCGTCCAGTAGTGAAAATCCGTTTTGGTCAGACGTGTGCTTTAGTTTTCATTCAATTGCAATTAATTGCACTTTGTGTTCTATATATTGAGTCAGAATAAGCTATAGCAGTATTTCAACATTACATCCCTGATAATAAGCCATTCGTACCAAATAATTGATAATTTTATCAGTGAAAAAAAATAGTCAGTGGAAAAGGCTGCCATCGGTCAGACACAAAATAATTATCATTTCTCCATGGATCGTTCGTCTCCTCCGAATTTCCCTGCATCGATAGAAGATCGACGAGCAAAACGCACCTGTCGATCGCAGTAGAAAAAGTCAACTTCGATCAGACACAACAAAATTAATTCATCGCCTTATTTCCAAGTACGTTACGACATTTTTAATGCAAAAAAAATGTCAAATTAATTCTCAATCTCGAATAGATAATTTTTTAAAAAATAGAAGCGAGTGACAAACAATTTTTCCATCTTAAATTTCTCGTTCTTATCGTCATCGTGTTCGTCCAGTGGTTGGTTGGTTGGGTTAGCTGTAGTGCGGCGTAGTGTGAGTACGCTGTAAGAGTGGCAGCCGAGCAAGCTGGCAGGCAAGCAGTCCAGGCTGACTGGCTGGCTGGCTCGCTTCTCTCGACGCGAGAGTGAGCTGGCGGAGAGAAAGGGAGAACAAGAGAGAGAGGGAGAGAGTGAGAAAGAGAGAGGGCGAGAGATAACTCGAGAGAGAGGGCAAGATTCAGGACAGGAGAGTGTAAGGGAGGTCGAAGCAATCCCGACCTAAGGGGAGGGTCGAGAGGCAAAGGCGGAAGGCAGACGGGCGGCAGACGCCCCATGCTTACACCCCCCCCCCCTTCTTCACCCCCGGACTTTCATCCCTCGGGGTTCTACAGTCGGCGCGTCCGTGACTCACCAAACCGTTATGGGATGAAGCCCGCCCTTCTCTCCAGATTTTACCATCTCTTTCACTTTTCACCATATAACCACAAAAACCAACCACGTATATTTTTACCCTATAAGACGTTTTCATTTTTTTTCGTCTTTCGTTATTTTTTTTTTTTATCGCGCCTGCTGGTTAGTTCGTGCCGTCGATTTTTTTTCAATCCACCCTTTTAGTCCCCATCGGGATAAATGAATTCTATTACTATTATTATTGTAATTAATATTTTTATAGACTCATTCGCGTGTTATCCATATATAATGGATTTTTTTTTTTTCGTCTCTGCATTATTTCGAACCTCTTTGTATTATCTTAGGGGTTGTAATTTTTCTTTTCCGTCTTCAAGCAAGCCCGGAGGTACGTGACTCTTCGTCGTGTAATTCCGGGGATGCAAGTGTCCAGAAAATACATACACGAAGACGTTTGAGAGAAATGTCAACGTCGAGTGGCGAGGGGCGGGGAAGGGGGGGTGCGTTTTATACTTGTAAGCGGAGCAATGCTGGGAATCGTCGCGGTCGTCGAGAGAGGCGACGAAGGCGACGACGACGACGACGACGACGACGATACGTGGTGTTTTACGATACGGTGTATGGCCGTTCAGGGGTTCCCGGGGGGGTGTGCGGAAGACACACACACACACACACACCTACACACGCGAATACACGAGAAGCTCACCCCCACACGTACGTAGACGGTGATTTTCTCGCTGGTGGAGTCCGGAGCCAGCGTGAACCACGCCTGCGAAGAGAACGCAACTTTCCCCCAACAAAAATCTCACTCATGCCCACCCCGCAGTAAAAATATTATTCGAGATTTTGTCGCGCTACGCGGATGAGAATGTGCCAAGTTTTATGGGGTTGGAGGAACTGGCGGGGGAAACGGAAAGCGAGGTAACGCGAAGAGAGGACGGGGGACGTTGACAAATCTCGAAATCTCACATACGTCGTCGCAATAATTAATAACCCCTCCACAAATTAATCCCCCATTCTTTCTAAATTAGAATTTAAAAAATAACCAATTTATCTGCAATTAATCAACTGCATTTTCATTTATCGACAATTTTTCGAACAATATCCCATTACCTCGTTTACAAATTTCGTCGGAAGAAAAATACAGTATAAAAAATTCTGTCATGCGCCGACAAAACCGTCGAGCGTACGCCTTAAGGCTGTCGTAAAAATAAATAAAAGAGCGAATGAAAAAAAAAAAAAAAAAAATGGTAATGAATAACCGATGGCGGAATAATTCATCGAACGAGTGTAATAGAAAATGTTGAACTGTCCAGTGTCTGTTGAACGAGGGAAAGAGCATGATGGTCGACGTTGGTAGCGCGAAGAGCGTAATAATGGCGGTGGAGTTGGGTGGTTGCTCGTATAAAACGGCGACACAGTAGTGGCGGGTAGACTGGCGGGATACCGACGGCATCGGGGGGTTGGGAGGGAGGAGGGGTGGACGAGGGCGGAACGCGGAAAGCGAGAAGGGGTTGAGAAAGGGAGTTTGAAGGGGGGGGGGAGGCGAGCTTTGTTGAAGCATCACCGGCGACGGGCAACGACGACGACGAGTAAACTCGCTCGGCTCGGCAGATTTATAGGGACGAAGAGGACGCACGAAGCACACGAGAGGACACGTTGAAGAGTCTATTCGCCCGGCTTCCTGAGTCGATAAGCAATGTCTGACGACGCATTAGGCATCGTTCACATACGTGTGTTATTCAAAAATCAACAAACGTTGTTGCAATCGTTTGACGAAAATTCGAAACGATTTTTTACTGATTCGTGTGAATCGGAAACCTTTTGGAACACTTTTGGACTCATTCGCATCGATTCGACGCATTGTGAACCGATTTTAGAATGCTTTGGGCCGTTTTGGACTGCTTTGGATCGGTTGGAACCACTCTGGACCAGTTTCGAACCGCTTTGAATCGATTAGAACCACTCTGGACCAATTTCGGGCTGCTTCGAAGCGATTTGAACCGCTAAGAACCGATTTTTGACGACTGCGAGTCCATCTCGGACAACTCCGAACTTGTTCGCACTCTTCCAAATCTATTCCCACTGATTCATAACATTTCCATTCTCCTCCGGACTGTTTCGTGTCTCTTCGTAACAACTTCGAACCCGTCTTCAACCATTCTAATCCTTATGTAATGCCTAATTTCTCTAGGAAGGAATTCCAACCGGCTTCCAACATCTTCTCACACAATCGTCGATTCTGTCATTGCAGGTTGCACGCTCAACGGCCAACCGCTGTTGGAATTTCCTAGATCAAACGGCAATACGGATCTCGAACCATTGAGAGTAAAAAAGGCAACTCTGTGGGCGAGGGTCGAATTGAGGCATCCCCATCATTATCAGCAACATCGACGCGGTCACGGCCATCTGCAAAATATCACTCTATGGGTCTTCAGGGTCAGTTGTGGCAACGTGACGCATCTTCGTGGCAAGGTGAGCTCCAGCGAGCAATCATCCGACGACATAACTTATTATTTCGATGACAACCACTTTTTTTTTTCGTCCATCCATCGTTGTTTTTTTTTGGACTTCAGGAACTCGGTCAACATCTCGATTTGGTCACGTCGCTCAGTGTCAACGTAAATCAATTGGGTTGGCAAAAGTTCGAGGTAACGAAGGTCGTGAGCGATTGGTACAGCGATCAGGGAAGTGCCCTCACGAGGCAAGATAAGCTCACCCTTCTCGTCGATTGTTCGGGATGCGGTCGTCACGTTCACGTGTCGACATTTGGAATTCAAACGCCAAACGTCGTTGAATCGAAGACGAACGCGAAAGGTGAGGTTCGCCAAAATGGCGGCTCTTTACAATTTTTTTAAATTAATTTTTTTTTAATGCGCAAAAATGTTGTAGCTTTCGCATTGCTGGATTTGATGATGGCTGAATGAGTAATTTCTTTGTTTTTAAGGGGAACAAGATCCCGATCGGCCATTTTTGGTCGTTCGAACGGATCCAGCGGCTTCGAAGCGCGTAAAGCGTCTGGCTGTCGAGTGCAGCGGGGCTGTGAAGGGTCAATGTTGCAAACAAAGGTTCTACGTGAACTTTACTCAATTAGGATGGGACGATTGGATTATCGCGCCGGAAGGGTGAGTTCTTATTTTTTTTTTCGGCCATTTATGTGTTTTAATCCACTTTGGTTATGAATTTTGGACGAGAATTGTTCATTCTCATTGATTGATAAATTTGTATCTCAAAATTTCGTCTCTGAATCATTGATATACAATAATTCACGGAAGTTGCAAAGCCTCGTCGCCAAAATGGCTCGAGCGGCCATTTTGTCGAACGTCAAAAGTACATCTCTGACCCGCAAATGTTTTTTTTCTGTTTTTTCTTTGATTCGCGTGTGATTCAGATACTACGCGAATTACTGCAAAGGCGATTGCACGGCTCGTCATCGAACGCCCGACACGTTTCTCAATTACTACACTCACGTTATCGAGGAATACCGGAAGATCGACAGATTGGCGGGTATGCAGCCATGTTGCGCGCCGGTCAAATTTTCCCCGGTTTCGCTCATCTACTACGGACCGGATTCGAACATCATAAAGAGGGATTTGCCGAAAATGATGGTCGACGAGTGCGGTTGTCCATAAATTTATTTACACCCCATACATATAAATATATATCTATACACACATATATTCCACGGACGACGAAGAAATAACGCGAAGAAAATGAAGAATCTGACAAACATTGAGATGAAATCTCGCGGGAAGTTTGTCACCTGAGTCTGCGCCGGGGCCCCGCGCGGTGGCGCCACCATCTTCTTCTACTTCTTCTTTTTCTCCTTTTTTTTCCCTAATTCTTCTTACTTTTTCTTCGAATTATTCTTATTAGCATTGTTCTTCTTCTTCTCAGTCCGCTCAGCGACCC
The DNA here is from genome assembly GCA_963971145.1 of Sussaba pulchella. NCBI lineage: Eukaryota > Metazoa > Arthropoda > Insecta > Hymenoptera > Ichneumonidae > Sussaba > Sussaba pulchella. The sequence continues at coordinate 13,140,203 of OZ020172.1, forward strand.
CGGGGTGGCGCTCCGATCGGCGTACGCGGATCCCTAGTTCCACAAACGGCCGTCCACACGTCCAAACGACGAAAAAAAAAATATATATATATATATAACAAAAATTAAGAAAATTTTTTTCCATCGTCGACGAATTAAGACGATCGCGTAGTTTCATCCGCCCTGTCGATGACGTCGCGCCGTTCGTGGACGTGTCCGGGGGACCGTTGTCGCCTTTTCGGAAAGAAAAAATTGCAAAAAAAAAAAAAACAAACATTAATCTATAAAAAATTAAGAATTAAAAAAAAAAAACACTAGCTAGGATAATAAAATTTTTCTTAAACTTTAAAGAGAAACAAAGCTTAGGGAACCAAAAAAGGACGTTAAAAAAATAATGAGAAGAGTGAGGTTGAAAAAAAAAACGAAAGAGAAAAAAACGAAAAAAAAAAATTGAATAAAGTCCAATTACGAGTCGAACTCCCGTCCGCGTTCAAGTGATCCGTTTCCGCGTAAATAAACAAATGCGTGGATATTACGATTAAAAAGAAAAAAAAAATACGATGAAAGTAATTGAGCTTATATTGTTATTTTTTTTTTTCTCAAATTCATTATCGATTAGTTGCGAAAATTTTTGGAAGAATTAAAAGTGACTTCGCCCTTATAGGTAATCATCATGTATATACGTGATATATCCCGCGAATGATAAGATATAAATATATATAAATATATATATATATATATATATATTATGTATATACATACATAAATAATTGAATAAACAATAAATAAAAGAATAAATTATAACGAAAAAAAATTAACGACATTAATTAACGATTAAACGATTTAAACTAGTAAAACGATAAAAACAATGAGAGAGCGAGAGAGAGAGAGAGAGAGAGAGAGGTAGAGAAAGAAAGAAAAGAAGACGAAGAAGAAAGGGAGAGAGAACGAGAGAGAGAGAGGGAAAAATACAGAACACTCAATCTAATTGCCTTGTTTTTTATGCGAAAACGTGCGAAAGTATCCGAGGAAAAATTATAACGATAATGAAGAAAGCGTGCGAGAAAGAACGATTTGTTTCGTGGCTTCTATATGCAAAACACACGAAAAAAAAAAAAAATTAAATAAATCTCATCGTACATATATGTATATACATATATACATGCGGTATACACATACTAAACAGACCAAAAAAATTGCGTCTATGTGTATAGTATATACATATGTACGCATCAGCTGCGAGAGTGAGAAATTGACGAATCGGCCACCCGGAGAATAATAATTTAATAGTTCAAAGGCTAAGAGTACGCAAAAAAAAAAAAAAAGAAAAAAAACCCACAATCTATATATACATAAATTATACTTACGAATATTAACAGAATTAATAAAACGGAAAATGGGGTTGGGAGCTTTGAAATAATAACAATAATAACAACAACAACAATAATAATAATAATATAAAAATATTAACAATAATTAACAATAATAAATAATTAATGATAATTAATAATAATAGTTGAGAGTAAAAAAAAAAAAAAAAAAAAAAAAAACAATTGCGGGAAGGGCGCGGGGGTGGTTACAAGGTAAGTTTTGAAAATTTTACAAGCATGTTGAATTAAAACGCGACTTCTCTCGAAATGAGTCTGTACTATAATCTTAGGGGCATTCCGTAATTTAGCTAACTTATAATATACATATATATATATATAAATATATATATAAAAATACGAAGAAAAAAATAAAAATCAATGACGATAATGACGCTATGTACACACGTTTGTGTATATATATATATGTATATGTATATGTATTGAATTGGGAAAGAGAGAATTTAAAAAAAAAAAAAAATGAATTGACTTTTCGAGGATAAAAAAAAAAATAACAACAACAACAAAAGAACCGTATGGACTTAACTACGTGACAATAATTGGGGAATGATAAGAGATTGAGGGGGGAAAAAAAAGATAGAGAGCGAGAGAGAGGGAAAGAAGTGGAAAAACGATCGATTGTAAATATAGCGATTCCTTCTGATTGGAATTGGGAGGGCAAATAAATTTTCCTTCTTCTTCTCGAATGTTCGGAAATTTTTCTACGACCCACTCGACTCTCGCGCGAGTTAATAAACTCGAAGGCTGATCGACAGCACGCGAGGAAAAAATTCAATTTTTTCCAAAACGAATTGAAAGAGCGACGAAAAAAAAAAATAAACGCAAGAAGACGAAGAAAAAACAAAATCTCGAGAGTGGTAAAGTGATTTTAAAGGTATATTCAATTTTGTGGGGAAACTTTTTCGTAATCCACGCAGCCTTACTGGGCCTTACTAAGGTTATTATCGCATTAACGAGGAAAAAAAAACAAAAAAAAAACACAAAAACGAGGTTAACGAAAAAAATAAAAATTAACAAAAAAAAAAACAATTACACTAAATTAAAATAATTAATCGTATTGATAAATGAAGATGAGACACGGGGGGAGGTGGAGTGGTTGAGGGATGAGAAAAGAAGAATAAAATTATGTTATATTTACGGTATTCGAATATCCCAACGAATTAAAGATAAAGATAAACGAATGAGGAAAATAAAAAAACAAAGAAGAAGAAATTAAAACGAAATAATTTCGAGTAATAATGGTAATAACGTGGTCTATTGCGCTTTTATTTGCGGTTGAGTGTGAGGGAAATGCATGTAACTGCTTTTCTTTTCGATCATTTTTCCGACCAGTTTACATCTTTATTATTATTATTGTTATTATTATTATTATTTTTAATTCGTATCATTTGATCATGATTCTCGTAATTTTTATTCTTTCGTCTCCTAGTCTTCTTCGGATTCGTTCAAATATTAATTTTCCACGATTATTCTTCGCGTTAAAAATTCTTTTTTCAAAAATCATTTTTTACTCTCCGAGCTGTAAAAAAAATTGTAATCGATTGTTTAACTTCCTATCGCCTCAGTTCGCGTTAATTACGTCGTTCCAATTTTAATCGGGGAAAAAAAACAATTTGGTTATCGCTGTTGCCGTTACGCGTCGTCTTCCAATTTTCTGAGAAAGTGTCTTACGTCGTTAGGACAAAACTCGAATCGTTTGGGATCTTTATCACAAATTTTCAATTGTTCCGCCAAAAAAAACTATTCGATAAATTATTATTTATATTCATTGTTATCGATACACAGATGTTTTTTTTCAACCGGGGGAATCCCCTCGATTCTCGTCTCCGATAAACCATCGATTTATTTATTTATTTATTTATTTATTAAACGATAAAATCTTCGCCAATTTTTGTTTCTCTTTCTCTCGTTTCGGACCATGAATCACGGTTCCAAGTTGATGAAACGAAAACCTGAGGTTAAAAAAATGTTTAGAAGAAATAAAAAATTGAAAATAAAAAAAAAAAATAATAATAATAATAAACATTTCTCGCTCGAATTAATATCTCGTGACACCGTAAAAACATTTTTTAATCCGGTCCGTTTATCGCGACCGGTAAGACGTAATAATAACGAGACCCGTCGCGGTGCTGCTGCTACCTCGACACAACGACTTTCAATTATCGAAAAACCTCTCTTGCAAATAAGAAAAAGACAAAAAAAAAAAATTAACAACAACAAATAAACAAGAAAAAATAAATAAAAACATTATAAAAATACGTAAGATAAAAAAAAACGCGCGGTTGGAAATAAAATAAATAAATGCCCAACGAAAAAAAAACCATTCGCCATTCAGCTAGCCAAAAAAAAAAAAACTATTGCGTCCAAAACAGAATAATAAAAATATAAAGAGTTAAAAAAAAAAAACGACTTTTCGTGTTATCTTCGATTAAATCGCGTTAAGCACGTTTGTGCGGTTGGTAACGATACGGAAATTTTCTTCTCGACCGCGAGGATTGGAAGAACGAAGAGGAGGCGGGGAGGAGTTTGAAGCGGGGCCGAATAAAAATGATAAACAAAATCCCACGAGCGATTTTGGTTCGATGCGAATTAATTTTGTTCGGCGCAGAATTAGAAGACGAAAGTAAAAAAAAAAAATGTAACGAATGAAAGTACCACGAAAAAAATAAATAAAATAATAATTTAAAAAATCTTTTCAAAAATAATAATAATAGTAATAATGAAAATTAAAAAAAAAAATAATAATAATAATAATAATAATAATAATTAAATTGAAAAAAACGACGAAGCCTTTACCAAGCTCAAGTTTACGAAGTAAAAACGCCGTATTATATTGTATAAAATATAAAACAAAACAATGACGACGATAACGGAATAATAATAATTTAAAAAAAAAACATATTTAAAAACGGAGAAAACGAGGAGAAAGTCCTACCCCCATCGCGAGGTGACGAAAAAAAAAATCACGTGTGAAGCTGATAATAACTCGAAAAAAAAAAAAAAACAATACGTTTAAAAAAAAAAAAAATTGCGTATACACTTCAATAATCAATGCGGCGTCCGGGGGGGGGTGGACAAGAACGTATTCGCTCGGCTTTCGAATAATATCCCACGGCTTTTGAAATTTAAAGAAGACAAAAAAAAAAAAACAACAAAAAACCAAAAAAAAAAAAAAAATATTTAAAAAATAACGAATTAATTGTGTGAGGCGGAAATTAAATAAACTAAAAAATAATAATAATAATGGTAATAATAATAATAATAATAACAACAATGATATTTATAATAATAACAATGAAAAAAGTTAGTCTCACACACATGAAGTACTCTCAAAATATTTAATAAAAAAAAACAAAAAAAATAAAAAATATATATATATATATATATAAAATTCTTAAGATTTGAAACGCGCTGAGGGAGGGAGGGCCAAACTAAATGGGTTGACTGTAATTCAAGGGATGACGTGAGTGCGTGGCTGTGCGTGTGCGTGAATCGATGAGGTGGTGAAGGTGTATCGTTTTTTTTTTTTTTTTTTTTTGTGTTATCGAGATAACTCTTAAAATTTACACCCAAAAATCCTCTCGTCGATTGCGAAAAATCGCCGATTAAATTTTCTCACCCTTGATTGATCGTTCGATCGAATTAATTAAATTAATGACAACAATTGAGGGTTAAAAAAGATCGATTGCAGGCTGGAAAAAAAAATAATTCCGCAAGCACTGAATGCCCCAACGATCAGTCGTTGATTATATACTGAATCGTTGACGAATTATCGAGTAATTAAACGTATTTGTTGATTTACTGCGCTATTGATTAGAAAAAAAAAAAGTGAAAAAAAAAAATGAATTATTAATTTGTTAAATTGCTGATTTATTGGCAGCCTCTAAATTATCGTTATTCATAAACGTCGATCGATGCTACGAATTTTCCGCGAATTCGTTATGCGGACTGTTAACGCGAAAGACTTTTAACAAGTTGAACAATGTGACGACAAATAAAATTTGTGTGTATGAAAAAAAAAATAATAATAATAAAAAGAAAAAAATAAACGAAAGAAAAAATGTAACAAAAAATAAAGAATAATAATAAGAATAAACAAAAGCGATGATTGACAGACGGCAGTTGAGTTTACGCGGGAGTTGTACTTTTTTGTAGCCAAACGTATTTCAATAACGCAATTTCTTACATATATATATATATATATAAATATATATATAGATAAAATAAAAAAATAATTATTGAATTAAGTTCCACGTGATTTCGAAACGAATGCGTATGTTAATTGTGATTCCGCTTGTGGGATATCCTTGAATCATGTTCCTCGAAGAGTTGACGTTTAAGGCGATCGATGCGCAATGAAAAAAAAAAAAAAATCAATTTTATTCTCGGAATTACCAAAAAATTTTTTTCTTCATTATTTCAATTTTAGGATTGTGGCGAAAACATTTTTTTTTTTTTTTCATTTCGTCCAACGAAAGATATTCAACGTGCTGTCCAAGGCGATTCAGCGAACGAATCTTCATCACCCTCGATCGATGGATCAAACGCTGAGCGCGCCAAAAAACAAAAAAAAATAAATTAGAAATTAAAAAAACGAAGAGTAAAAATGATCGAAAATAAAAACAATTCGTTCAATTTCGCGCTCTTCTGCTTGATCGATCGACCTATACATTATCATTAAACGCAATGTACATTTTCATTATTATTATTATTAATATTATTATCATTATTATTATTAATATTAAACATTTTAACGAAAACATTGTTATTTTCGTTTCAACGCGTAATTATAAACGACCATTACCAATAAAAAAAACCATTATCTCAACAATGCTAAAATGACGGGGGGCAACGAGGTTGGGTTTACAATGTAACATGTTCTCGCGAAAAAAAAAAAAAACGAAAAAAACAAAAATAATGTATTATTATAATTTATATAAGGGATGCAATTCCAAAAATAAAAGAACGAAAAAAAAACACACACACACACCCCGAAAAAACATCCATGTTTATTGTACATTTGATTAATAATCATGATAATAACAATAATAATAATTTCAAACATTAAAAAAAAAAAAAAAGAAAACTGACAAAAAAAATTGAAAAAAACGATTGTGCAAAAAAATTTATTATCCCCAGAATTGTCGTGACGAAAATTAATTATCGGCGAGAAAAAAAAAAATTTCGATATAAATTTTTGTGATTATGGGATTCGATCGCACTCGCGATTACGTGCTTTCGCGTCGTCGGGTTAACAACCCCGCGTCAATCTTCGTGATTCTACGCAATGCCAGATACAATGGAAAGAAAAAAAAATTGTTTTCTTTTTGTTTCTTTTTTTTTTAACGTACGTTTGTGTTATGTAATGGACGTGGGTGGGAGGCATATGTCGTACTCGTTATGTGTACTGTAACGCGATAAGTCATATCGACCTATTCCACTCCGCCTCCGACTCCGTACGGTCTCAGTTTCGTGAGTCGAACGATGCTGCTCGAGAAAACGTACGTATACGTACACGTATATGTGTACACGTATATAGTTGGGGGATTATAGTGTACATAATGGACTGCAAAGGATACATATGTGCTTTACGAGTTCTCTAGCCTGTCCTTCTTTATAAAAAATTGCCCTATCGACGGGCATTAATGCCAACCTTTGTCTACTCTACATAGATTTTTCCGCAACACATTCGTCCAACCCCTTAAACCGTTCTTGACTTCGCGACATCTTACGAGATAAATAAAAATACCATTAATCGAATGCGTTTCGTTGGGAATTCGTGTTTTTTAATCGTAGCTTTGATATTCGTTCGAATCGAATACGTGAAGAGATGAGTATCGAAGATGTCGGATTTGGATTGGATTTTAATTGAATTCGTGATTCACAAAGGGCTAGAATACAGATCTTGGTTCAGAGCATAATTTTTTATAGTCAATATCTTGACGAAAATATTAATTCGACGAATTATCGAATTACAAAAATTAAATTCGTAAAATTGTATTTTTCCTTCTTCAATTTAATAATTCGAGTGTTCAATTAATTTTCAATGAAGATATATTCAAATTGTATATAATAATTCATTGTGAAACGATAATTCGTCCAAACGATAGATAAATATCGCAGAAACGTGGAAAATTTCAGTTCAATAATTATCAATCACGTTTATTCATTCACCAAACATATTTCAAATACATTTTTATTCGTTTTTCAACTTTCTTTTCAACGAATTCATTGATTGATCATTTCTGTTTTGTACGTTCGGTCATGTAGTCATTAATTTTGTTACATTTGTGAGAGCCAAGAATGACGAACAGGTGTTACAGGCATGCTCAAACGAGCTTCCAGCAACTGTCAAAAGCCGATATATAAGCACGTGCCCGGGGTTCGAGGACGTTCGGGGCGTTTGTACCCAGTTAATGTCCATTGATTAATTATTCGCGAGCCACGTTCACAGTTTTACAAAACTTTCAAGGTACGATAATCGTATAGCAAACGTTGCAAACATTTTTTTTTCAACCTGTGAAATAGGTCGTCGCGAATTCGGTACCAACATTTACGTTGTTGCATCCATAAGAAGCAACAATATACATTCCACGGTTGATAATATTTTATTTTTACACAATGATTAATTTCAATCAAAATATCGATAGTTTATAACTTATAGAGATAACAAAAAAATAAAAACCGATGGACTAATTCGGTTATGCGTCGAAAATGGATGAACTAAGTTAGGCAAATCTCGTTTTTTTCTTCCTGTATGAGCAATTGCAAGCAATTTCGTGTCTCAAAATTTTGTTTACTATCTAAATTACGAGAATTTTACCTTATATAATTTTTCTAAAAAATGAAGTTATTCAATTTTGCCGCCAAAGAAGAGATAAAACATTTTAGTAACAATTATCGCCGGTGGTGGCTTCACTGCGGTAAATTTACCGGACGATTTATCGTCTTGGGACGATGACATTTGAAACTAACGTTGAAACGAACATGTCGTACGTGAACAAGAACGACGCTTATTCAGCGACTCCTTTTTGGCAAAATGGACCGTCTCCGGGTGCTATATACAATTTTCCGGGACCAACTGCAGGCCTTTCCGCCGGATTTCAACGATCTCAGTAAGCAAAAATCGATTTTTACCGTTTTTCTCCTCTCAATTGACTTTTTCCCGACATAACCTCAAAAACTTTCGGCGAAAAATCCATTGCGAACAATTTTTTTGCATGTCACGGAAAAGTTCTGACTTTTTCGGACGAAAACGAGATGATCTAACGACGTTTGATCATTGCGGAGATTACGAAATGGCTGATTTAACGATTTAAGCCATTTTTTTTAACGCAAATGACGAAAAATTCGAACTAGTAATTGAAAAAACGATTTTTCGTCGACATAACCTAAAAAAATGTGAAAAATCGTGTTTTCGAGGGAGATGAAGGTAGTTGAAGCATTGGGATGGTAAAGTTTAGGAGTATTGTCGATGTTTTTTAGATCTCCGATGACCACCGGAACTTCGGTGGTCGGCGTACAGTTCAAAGACGGCGTTATAATAGCCGCCGATATTTTGGCTTCTTACGGCTCGTTGGCGAGATTCCGAAGCTGCGAGCGCATAATGAAAGTCAACGACAACATTATTCTTGGCGCCGGAGGCGACTACGCCGACTTCCAGAACATCAAAAACCTCATCGAGCAGAAAACGTAAACTTAATTCCTCTTTCGTTCATTTTTTAATTATTCCACTATCTAAAACTAGATTAAGCTGAAAAGTTTACTTTTCACTCAATTATTTTGGATATTATAACAGTATTTACTTATTATTATTATTATTCGTGTATTTATTTATCTTTGCGTTTCATTTCAAAGTTTGGAAGAACAATGTCTGGACGACGGCTTCAAACTCAAACCCAAGTCGTTGTATTGCTGGCTGACGAGAGTTTTGTACAATCAGCGATCGAAGTTCGATCCTTATTGGAATAATTTCATAATCGCCGGATTGGAGAACGGCGAACCTTTCATGGGAACCGTCGACAAGCTCGGCACCGCTTACAGAGATCCCGTTATCGCCACCGGTTACGGAGGCTACATGGCTACGCCTCTTTTGCGCACCGCTTACGAAGCGAACAAGGAAATGACTCAGGAAGAAGCTCTCGACGTTTTGTACAAAGCCATGCAAGTTTTGTACTACAGAGACGCCAGATCGTTCCCCAAGGTACGAGGAAAGAATTTTTTAATCGATAGTTTTTTTTTCAGACTTACTGTATTTTATTCATGATAGAATTTTATATCATTTTATTTATTGAAATTTTTTATTTTTTCATTTCAGTACCACGTGGGAATAATAACGAAGGAACGGGGCGTGGAGATAAAGGGTCCAGTCGCCCTCGACAGCAACTGGGAAATCGCCGTTCTACAAAAATAATTTCTAATTGGTATAACAAAACTTTTTTCCTTTTTTTTTTTTTTTCATCTTTTTAATTAATTAAAATCGACAAATAAAAATGGTTCAGAGACGTTGACGTTTTATTGTCGATTAATTATTCGAGCCATGCTTCGAAATTATCCCAACGAATAACGCAAATTTCTTTTTATTTTGCCTGAAAACGGAATAACAATTTTTTTTCTCGAAGGAGAATTCGAACGATTTTTTTGGGTGAAACATTGAAATAAATTTTTGGGGGTTGAAAAATAGGGCTAGGGTGGTTAGCACGTGAGAACGTCACATCCGTTGTCGGTTATCAATATCGTATGTTCGAATTGGGCGGTTCTGGCGCCGTCTACGGTAACCGCAGTCCAACCGTCTTCGAGAATCTCAACCTCCTGACTTCCTTGAGTGAGCAACGGTTCGATCGTGAATGTCATGCCCGGAAGCATCACACCCTCGTAATTATTCGCTAAAATCAAGCGTGAAAATAAAAAGAGTAACAATTAAATATATTTGACGTTTCACACCCTCGCACCCAAACAAAATTTAAAAAAAATCAACCAATTTGGATTCACTGTAACGAAAAATGAGCATCAATTCGACAATAATTTTTTTCGTACCTTCGTGGTCGAACTATTTTGACTTCTAACGACTACAGCATTTCAGAATACAAAAAAACAATAATAATTCATGCAAATTATTCATAATTGTTGAATAAATGTGGCCGAAAATTACGAAAAAAAAAAAGGAAACAAAAATTCTTCACGATTTTAGATCTAAAAATAGACTAATTTTCCAAAAATTACTATTGAACCAAAATCCTCCGAAAAAAATAATTAATCCAAATTATTCATCATAATTCGTTCGAAAAAATGCTTAAATCCATGCAAAAATTTCGAAAACCCACCAAAATTAAAGATATCCGGTGGCCCATGGAAATAACTTCCTATTCCATGACCCGCAAACGCGGGAATCGTCGTGAAACCATGCTGACCCGCGACCTCTTGAACAATATTGCCGATATTGCAAAATCGTTCGTTCGGTTTGCAAATTCCAACGGCCGAATCGAGACACAATTCCGTGACGTCGACGAGACGATCGGCTTCGCTGTCCGTCGCCCCGACTTTGTACATTTCCGAACAATCGCCGTGATAACCGTTCAAATACACCTAAAACGAAAGAAAAAGAACAAAAAAAAAGAAGCCCAAAGAGCTTTTGTCCGCAAATTTTTTATTTTCTAAATTAGGCAAGATTTTTTTCAAGAATTTCTTTCTCCGCAAACTCAGGAACATGAATTTATACCAAATTTCATCTTAATCGGTGCATAAATGAGAGAATGGAAGAACTGTGACACTTAGACGGACCGATCTTAACCACGAGCATTCGTAGATTTCTTCGCAATCCTGAAAAGCAATCTAACGTTACCGTAATATCGATATTGATGATGTCGCCGTCTCTCAACGGACGACTATCAGGTATTCCGTGACAAGCAACGTTGTTGACGCTGGTGCAAATGGATTTTGGAAATCCTCGATAATTAAAAGTACTCGGATAAGCTCCGTTGTTGATGACGCTTTCGTGCACTAGACGATCCAACCAATCGGTGGTCACTCCGACCTGAGCTTTGACGAGAAAATTTAATTCGACCCGAGAACAGGAAAGAAAAAAGAAAATCACGTTTCGTTGCGTTTGTCCGCCTCGTTTAGCAGATCTCCATCACCTTCACGACTGGACGCAGCTGTCGAAGAATTTTTTTGGCCAGCATGCAACTGTGACGCATGCATTCGATCTGATTGTCATTTTTTATTTCCGGTTCGGCAGGAGGTTCCGGAGGCACGCCGTTGAGACTGTAAGACGGTTTAGGTATGTAAGATGGAACCTCGAGGCGCTCCGACACTTGCCAAGGTTCCACCGTTTCGTACTTTCCGAACGAATTTTCCACAATTTTTCTTTCTGGCTCCAAAGTCGCCTGAAATTGACAATCCGAATGAACAAATATGCCTCGGAACGATGGGAAATATGCTAACGACATCAAAATTTAAATGTATTAGGATGTAAAATGCGCTGTCACGTTACCTGGACGTGATTATGGCCGTTGAACAATTTTTTGTAAAAATTTCTAACTTGCACGAATGTACGACTCGTGGTATTGCGAAGTAACATAATTCGCTCGATATCGAAGTGTTCAAAGCGTAATTACGACGAAAAAACGGTGATGTCGCGATTTTTTTAGGTTATGTTGACGGTTCAGCGCACATAACCTCGAAAAAAGGGTTTACAACGCCGAAGGAACGTGGAATTGAACCGGAGACGTCGTTATTGGTCGACGGTCTTTCGTTTTCTCGTTCCTGCGTTTCGCGGGAACGGATTCGAACGAATCTTCGAAAAAATATTGAGAATACGTAGATTTTCTTCTCTGTCTGAAGAAGCTGTCGTCTCATAAGCGACCGCATTTAAAAATTCATAACCACTCAATAACGTAGTGAAATATTCTGAAACAATTCATGCATTATTATTCCATCAAGAACGATCACCCCTCAAATTTTTAAGAATCGAGGCGATTTTTTTATATCCATCTAGTAAATGCGAGACAGATAACAATATGCAGTGGATTTTGAAAATATGCATTCAGACTTCCGGTAGGTAACAGCACATGTCACAATTTAGACTTTTCATTACAGAAAATCACGCGCTAAAATATGCTGGGGTCTGTCGTACCCCGAGTACACAATAAAGGTCAAGAAATTGTGTGGAAACAGGCTTATTGCAGAAATCAAATAAGTTTCTTCGATAACTTTTCACGCCGAATAGCTGAAAATATTTTGGCTGATACAAATTAATTGTCCAAGGTCTCTATGACACCGAACCAGAGCAATAATTTATTTACTCGACGAGAAAATTAGTTCGAGCTCACGTCGTGTCTGTCCAGGATTGAAATTATAGTTCTGAACTTGGCCCTGCGTGTCCCGAACCGAAGTAGGTCGCATAATTAGGGCTGCCGTTCTCCGGAGCGATGATGCCAATGATAACAAAACATGGTTCGACCAGATTCGAACAGTATAAAACCGTATCATCCATCGTATCGCAAAAATCGACGACGAGCAACGGATTCTCGATAAGCGAGTAAAATTCATGTACTCACGAGCTTGCATGATTTTTCTTTCCTAGTAAAAATGCAGCAGAAAATCCGACCAATTTTTGCATCAATAATTTACGACGACCTTTGATTCTTATCACGCTATGCAGCCGACATTGTTTGAAATGCAAGAAAAATAAATGCATCGCTGCTTAATTTGCGGTTCAGTCGTTTCTGTTGGGCTTCGAGTGTGTCTCGTGATCTTGCATCGTTGTGATGTGCACAGTCTCATTATGAATCTGACTTTAAGGCTTGTAATTTTTTTCGCGTTCTTCGCGAGCGCGTGTTTCGGAAGAATCGCCATAGGAGACATCGACTCGGTTGAGTCAAAGCTCGTCGAAGCCACGGTAAAGTACATGATTCTTATATTATCTTAGATCAATTCAATAGTTAGGAGAAGCTTTGAATCTTGTCTCCTAACGAATATCTGTATCAGGTAAAAATCTTGAGTTCGTGTTACGGAGATCGCGCAACTCCGGTTGGACTGTCTGGTAAATCAGCTGGAACGATCAGTAAAGCGTTGTGGTCTCACGACCTTTCTCCCGTAACGTTGATCGACGATACCTCGAGAATCCTCAACGATGGTCCAATCGATCCAAAAACTCGCTACAAGCTACAGGTCTTCGTGGTTTCCGCTTCCTCCCCGGGGACCCTCGCGAAAACCCTAAAACGAGTCAAAACGTCCGCATGGTGGAATCACATGGCGGCTTTTCTCATACTCGACTGGCCCCCATCGAGCGACGATTGCTCGAACACCTTTGAAATGTTGTGGACCGCCTGGGAAATGAATATACTCAATGCAAACCTGATGTGTCAACATCGTACGAAAGGTCGATTGATTTACACCTTCAACCCTTACACGAGTCAAGCACCGAAACCTTGGCGATTCGAGAGCGTTCACAGAGGAATGAAAGATCATCCGTGGACGTTGTTCGTGCGTGAATATCGCAACGTCGAAGGAATGTGCAACGAATTGGATTTCGAAAAAACCCGCGACCTTGGAGGCTACGAGATACGCGTGTCGGTAGGCGATTCAGTTCATCGTTTACGCACCAAATCCGAAGGAATGTGTTTCGATCCAATTGCCAGTGACACATGCTCGGCCGTTATTCCCGCTTTTAACGCGACTCTCAAACTAATAACCCACGGTTTCCCCGATTCTCTAGGACACGTCGACGATAAAGGAAATCCCTATGGAATTCTGAAAGAAGTCGCCGAAGGCAACAGCGACGTAGGTTTCAACAGTCGAGCACTCACGGATTTGCAACATCTACCAGCTTCTTATCCTCATCATCAATCCGAATTGTATTCCGTGACTCGTTATCGCGGTTATAAATCTCAATTGAGCAAAATTTGTTCCGTCATCGACAAACCCGCGCGTTACAGTTTGGCTATCGTTATTCTCATTACCGTCTTATTTTTCAAATACCTCGTGCGAGCGTCCGGAACGGCCGCGATCATGAATACCTTTCGAATAATTTGCAACACCGGTATCACGAATTTGCCCGGAAAATTGGCACCGAGAATTTACTTAGGATGTTTGTTTCTATTCGCCGTCACGATGCACGGAATTTTTCAGGGTCGTTTGGCTTCGGTGCTGACAAATCCGGAGCCTCTTCGCGACGTCGATACGATGCAAGATCTTCGCGATTTCGGTCACACGGTTTACGGATTTCCCGGGTACGACGTTTTTTTCAACGATCGAACCAATAACACCCGATTTGTCGCGATAAAGGGCGAAATGTGCACGAGATACGTTTTGAGCAATCCCAAAGCCGCTTGCGTCGCCCAAACTCGCGTTATCGTTGACGAAGCGGCGAACAACAAGTTGCACTTGTCGCGTAAAGTGCTTGCGGTCACTCATGTGGTTTTGCCGATTCGACCGGATTGGCCTCTCGAAAAACGACTCAATAAGCTTCTTTTGAGATCGGCTGATGCTGGTTTGAGAGGATATTTGAATAGATTTGCGTTGTATCGAGCGCGTTTGCGAATTAAGCTTCAAGAAGATGCCTACAGAAACGAAGGCATCAAAGTCTTGACCATGAAACAATTGGGCTTCGCGTTTGTCATTCTTGGGATCGGTTTGGGACTCGCTACCGTAAGCTTCGTCGTCGAAGTGATCCTCGGGTGGATACGTCCTCGAATGGTTGAAACGCGGAAACGCTTTCGTCATCGAAATAACGGAAAATCAAAAAGATTTCTCCGTTGTCAAATGCTGCAGTAGGAAGGAAATTTATCTGGCAAAGTACGCCAACGAAATGTAGAAATGTTAATTGCGATACATTTTTTTGTCCTACTTTTGATATTTCTGTATTAAATGCATAGTTATGTCGTTGCGTTGCACGATACGAGCCCTGTAGATCTTCAAATCCTCCGGCTAACGAATTTTTGCGTTGGATATAAGCACATTTACCATTCTATGAACAATTACTACGCATAAACGCTGTATTGTGAACATATAAAACTTATTTGTGTGTGCGAAAGTTAATTATATTTATTCTAATTAAACCACTGAGACCCTTTCCCGCCATTTATTGCAAATGGTTGAGTTCCTAGCGCTGTAAACATATTGAAATGATAGCCATGATACCATAATTGACCATCAGCTACAGAATTAATCGGAAAATTTATCGTTTCCTGATACCTCATCATCGAATGTCATACAATAAGAGAAATCAATATATCCGGACGACTAAGTGGAGTCAGCAGAGTCGCAGTTAATTACCCGGCAAAAAGAATACACGCGTCGTACAATTTTTCGAACGAGTGTGATGACGGGCTCGCAACGTTCGTAGAAAAGATACCAATCGATGGAAGCGATGAGAACTACGATAGTGTAAGAGAATACACGACGGAACCTTGACTCATTCTATCGGCACGCGAAAGTAGACGAAATACAACAGATCTACGATCAACGGATAGCGTCGTTGAAATTTTCCGGCACGCATGTTTGGCAACCATGATTTATTTATTGGATTGTGTTTCAAATGCATGGCAATGCAGATGCACGTAGAAGTAGGGCTGGTGTTGCATTCATAATTCACACTTATCGATTTTTATCTGCTGACAAGCGGTTGGCATTATGCAAAGGGTCAACACAACAACACGCACCATTGCTTCATGCACGAATCAGTTGTTTTGGTCAGTCTTGACTGAACGCTCGACATAAAACATTCTCCTGGCATGTGCAAATAGAAGACATGCATCAGATCAGGGGACTTGTGATTTTCTTCGGATTCTTCTCGAATACATGTCTCGCGACAACTGTCATAGGAGGGCGCGACCCGATAGATCCAAGGCTCGTCGAAGCCACGGTAACGTACAAAAGGCTCTCATATTATAATCGTTTAATTTAAACAAGTTACAAAAGTTAAATCTTGCTCGCTAACGAATGGTTGGTATATCAGGTACAAATATTAAGATCCTGTTACGGAGATCGTGTGACTCCAGTGGGACTCGCTGGGACATCGGCTGGAGCGATCGGTAAGGCACTGTGGTCTCAGGACCTTTCTCCCGTAACGTTGATCGACGACACCTCGAGAATCGTCAACGATGGTCCAATCGACCCAAAGAGTCGCCACAAGCTACAGGTCTTCGTGGTCTCCGCTTCATCCGCGGGGACCCTCAAAAAAACCCTGGAACGAGTCAAGTCGTCTGCATGGTGGAATCACTTGGCGGCTTTTCTCATACTTGACTGGCCCCCGTCGAGCGGCGATTGCTCGAACACCTTTGAAATGTTGTGGACCGCCTGGGAAATGAATATACTCAAAGCAAAGCTGATGTGCCAGCATCGTACGAAAGGTCGATTGATTTACACCTTCAACCCTTACACGAGTCAAGCACCGGATCCTTGGCGATCCGTCAGCGTTCACAGGGGAATGAAAAATCATCCGTGGACGTTGTTCGTGCGAGGATACCGTAACGGTGAAGGAATTTGCAACGAATTGGACTTCGACAAGACCCTCGACCTAGGAGGCTACGAGATACGTGTGGCTGTGGGAGATCAAGTTCATCGCGCACGCACCAAGTCCGAAGGAATTTGTTTCGATCCACTTGCCAGCGATTTGTGCTCAATTATATTTCCCGCATTGAACGCAACGCTCAAATTGTTTCCTCACCATGACGCCGATTCTCTGGGACACGTCGATGAAAACGGAAAAGCCTATGGAATTTTACAAGAGTTAATCGAAGGGTCTATCGACGTTGGATTCAATGGTCGGTTCATGCCGCTCCTGAGAAACATAACTGTTTCATATCCGTATTATCAACCTGAGATGTATGCCGTAACCCAATACAGCGGTTATAAATCTCAGTTGAGCAAAATCTGTTCCGTCATCGACGGTGACTCACGACTCGGGCTGAATCTCGTTATTTTGATTACCGTCTTATTCTTCAGATTCTTCGTGCGTCGATCCGCACCGCACGCGCTTCTCAATACTCTTCGGATAATTTGCGACTCGGGTGTTCCTGAAATACCCACAGCAGTGGCACCGAGGATTTATTTGGGTTGCCTCTTCTTCTTCGCCGTAACGATGCAGGGAATATTTCAAGGTCGTTTGGCTTCATTGCTAACCAAACCTGAGCCTCTTCGTAACGTTAACACGATGAAGGATCTCGCTGAACTCGGTCACAAAGTCTACGGGGTTCCGGCTTTCAACTTGTTCTTCGGTGATTCAGCGTTCAACCGGCGATTTCATACGATAAAGGGAGAACTTTGCTCCCAGTACGCACTGAGCGATCCTAAAGCCGCGTGTGTGGCTCAAACTCGTATAATCACCGAGGAAGCAGCGAAACACAAGCTGCACTTGTCGAAACCCATGGCGTCGCTTCATTTCGTTTTACCGATGCGAACGGATTGGCCGCTTCAAGAGAGACTCAACACGCTCTTGATGCGGACGGTATCAGGTGGTCTAAAACGTCACGTGAACAGACAAGCGATGTTAGAAGCGCGTCGAGCCATAAAACGACAGGAAGATTCCTACGAAAATGATGGCATCAAAGTCTTGACTCTGGAACAATTGAACTTTGCATTCGTAATTCTCGGCATCGGTCTGGGACTCGCGACGGTGAGCTTCGTCGTTGAATTGATCGTCGGACGACATCGTCCAGGTTCCCAAAAATTGCGGCGGGGAAGAGTTGCTCAGGCTGCGAGCCGGCAATTTCCAGGACAATCCTGGGCGTTAAACGTAAAACGTGGAAGACGGGGAGTCCACCCGCGTCGTCGCCTCAGAGATTTATTAGAGGTCAGAATTGATAACGCGGTTGAAGAAGTACCCAATATTTCCACGTCTATGGAGAATCTTGCCCGCCGCTTACGATATCGTCAGGAAAGAACAGCAGCATCGTGCATACGAGACACCTAAACGCTCTGGCCTCCCTTTCCGACTTCATCGTATTGATGGATAAGGAGCGAACAATTGCACAATGCGAGGTTTCCAGCTTTTTGTCCACGAGATCGACTCCGCGGCTGATTAATTTGGTACCGCAAGTTTTGTTACCACACGATTGGTGTTATTATTGTATCAACGATTACTATGTATAAACGCTATAACGTATCATCTAAAAAAAATGTCTGTGTGCAAAAGCTGTTCTTATTTATTGGTTCTAAACCACTGAGATCCTTTCCCGCCATTTGTCGAAAATCGTTTAGTTTCCGGCGCTGTAAACGCATTAGAATGACATCTATGTATCCATGAATATTAAGTGATAGTAAGAAATAATACATCCGGACGAAGAAATGCAGTCGACTAGTACGAAAATTGCTATACGTACTAAGGCCGGGCGAGGATCCGGAAAACAGAGGAGAGATTGATATCAATAGCAGATTGAGGTACCAGGAGATGCACGCGCGTAACACAATTTCAGATGGGTATGATAATGGGCGCATAATATTTGTAGCAATGTCAGCAATCGATGAAAGCGATGAAAATAACGATAGAGTGAAAGACGATACATGACTGAACCGTGCGTCGTTCCAACGGCTCACGAAAGCAGACGAAATACGATAGGTATATGATTGGCGGGTAGAGCTGTGGAAATTTGCCGGTGCGTGTCTAGCGATCATGATTTTTTTCCGCTATGTCATGTTGCGAATGCATGGCAACACCGATGCATATTAAAGTAGAGTTATTATTGCATTTATATTTTACGAATATTGATTAGAATTCGCTGACAAGCGGTTGGAATTATGTGAAGTGTCAAAACGAAGGCAACCTACTGCTGTTCCATGCGCGAATCAGTCGCTTCGTTCAATCCTCACTGGACACTCGACATTCTCCTGATACGTGCAAATAAAAAACATGCATCAGATCAGGGGACTTGTGATATTCTTAGGATTCTTCTCGAACACATGTCTCGCGACAGCTTCCATAGGAGGGCGTGACCCGATAGATCCAAGGCTCGTCGAAGCCACGGTAACGTACAAGATTCTCATATTATAATCGATTAATTTAAACAAGTTAAAAAAGTTTAATCTTGCTCGCTAACGAATGGTTGGTATATCAGGTAAAAATATTAAGATCATGTTACGGAGATCGTGTGACTCCGGTGGGACTCGCTGGAAAAGCGGCGGGAACGATCAGTAAGGCACTTTGGTCTCAGGAACTTTCTCCCGTAACGTTGATAGACGATACGTCGAGCATCGTCAACGATGGTCCGATCGACCCGAAGACTCGCTACAAGCTGCAGGTCTTCGTGGTATCTGCATCCTCCCCGGGAACCCTTAAGAAAATCCTCGAACGAGTCACCGCGTCCGGGTGGTGGAATCACATGGCGGCTTTTCTCATACTCCACTGGCCCTCGTCGAGCGAAGGTTGCTCCTTTGCCGACTTTGAAATGTTGCGGGTTGCCTGGGAAATGCATATACTCAATGCAAAGGTGATGTGCCATCATCGTACGAATGGTCGATTGATTTACACCTTCAACCCTTACACGAGTTATGCACCACATCCTTGGCAATTCGTGTGGACTTACACGAGCGAGAAAATTCATCCGTGGACGGTGTTCACGCGATCATACCGCAACGGTGAAGGAATCTGCAACGAATTGGACTTCGACAAGACTCAAGATCTGGGAGGCTACGAGATACGTGTGGCTGTGGGAGATCAAGTTCATCGTGAACGTTTCAAGTCCGAAGGAATGTGTTTCGACCCAATCGCCAGCGATACATGCTCAATTATATTTCCTGCTTTAAACGCAACGATCAAATTGTTTCCTCGCCATTTCGCTGATTCGTTGGGACACGTCGATGAAAATGGAAAAGCCTATGGAATTCTACAGGAGGTAACCGAAGGCTCGATCGACATCGGATTCAACGGTCGGTCTATGGGGCTCACGGGAAACGTAACAGTTTCATATCCGTATCAACAGACTGAGATGTATGCCATAACTCAATACAGCGGTTATAAATCTCAGTTGAGCAAAATCTGTTCCGTCATCGACAGTGAATCACGACTCGGGCTGTATTTCGTTATTCTGATTACGGTCCTATTCTTCAGATATTTTGTGCGCCCATCCGCACCAAACGCACTCCTTGACACACTTCGGATAATTTGCAACTCGGTTCTCCCGATAATACCCACAGCAGTGGCACCGAGGATTTATTTAAGTTGCCTCTTCTTCTTCGCCGTAACGATGCAGGGAATATTTCAAGGTCGTTTGGCTTCATCGCTGACTAAACCCGAGCCTCTTCGTAATGTTAACACGATGAAGGATCTCGCTGAACTCGGTCACAAAGTCTACGGGCTTCCGGCTTACAGCGTGCTCTTCGGTGATCCAGCGTTCAAAGGGCGATATCACACGATAAGGGGAGAACTTTGCTCCCTGTACGCACTGCGCGATTCTAAAGCCGCTTGTGTGGGTCGAACACGTATAATCACTGACGAAGCAGCGAAACACAACCTGCATCTGTCGCGGAAACCCATGGCGATGCTCCATTTCGTTTTACCGATGCGAAAGAATTTTCCGCTTCAAGAGAGACTCAACACGCTCTTAATGCGGTCGATATCCGGTGGTCTGGAACGTCACGTGAACAAGCAAGCGTCGTATCGATCGCGCATGGTCATCAAACGTCAAGAAGATTCCTATAAAGACGATGGCATCAAAGTATTGACTCTGGAGCAATTGACGTTTGCATTTGTAATACTTGGGATTGGTCTGGGACTCGCTACGGTGAGCTTCGTCGTTGAATTGATCGTCGGACGACATCGTCGAGGTTCCCAAAAAATTCGACCGGGAAATATTGCGCAAGCTGCGGCCCGAAAATTTGCAGGACAATCCTGGGCGTCGACCGCAGAGGATGGAAGAGGAGGCCAGAGAGTTCACCGGCGTCGTCGCCCCGGAGATTTCCCAGGGGTGAGAATTGCTAACGCGGTGGAAGAAGGATTAAATACTCGCACGTCTATGGAAAATGTTATACTCCGCGTACGATATCGTCAGGATAGGAGAGCAGGACCGTGCATCAGCAAAAACTTAAACGCTCTGGCCTCGCTTTCCAGACTTCATCGTATTGATGGATAAGGAGCGTACAATTGCACAATTCGGAGTTTCCAGCTTTTTGTCCACGAGATTGACTCCGCGGCTGGTTAATTTAGTACCGCAAGTTTTGTTACGAAACGTCTGGTGTTGAGACTCCAAAATGCTAATTATTGCATCTGAAAAATTCTGACCCGTGAAATTTAAACACGTTTCTTGCGATGTATCATTTTATTCGACTGTTTTAATTTTTCTAGAGGTGCATAGTCTTATCGTTGAGTTGGCTGAAAGGGTAGGGCTGCGTTCAATTCTGAATAAACACATTCACTATTGTATCCACGATTACTATGTTTACACGCTGTAATGTATCATCTAAAAAATTATTCTGTGTGCAAAGGCTGTTCTTATTTATTCTTCCCAATCCAGTAAGACCCTTTCTCGACATTTGTCGAAAATGGGTCAATTTCTGGCGCTGTGAACACTCTAGAATGACATCCATGTATCCATGAATATTATATGATAGTGGAAAAGAATATATTGGGACGAACAGATGCAATCTACTAGTACGGAAATTAGACACACCCTCCAAGGCTAAACGAGGGTCCCGCAAACAGAAAAGAGATTGATAGCGACAGAGGTGGAGGTACCAGAAGATACACGCGTGGAACACAATTTCATACGGGTATGATAACGGGCGCGTAACGTTCGCAGCAATGTCAGCAATCGATGGAAGCGATGAAAATCATAATAGCGCGAAAGACGATACGTTGCGTGTTTGGAGATTGTGATTTTTTTCCGCTGTGTCTTGTTTCGAATGCATGACGACATAGATGCATATTGAAGGAGAGTTATTATTGCATTCATATTTCACGATTATTGATTCGGAGTCGCTGACAAGCGATTGGCATTACGGAAAGTGTCAACACAAACGCAACGCACTGTTGTTTCATGCGCAAAGTAGTCATTTCGGTCAGTCTTCGCTAGACACTCGACATTCAACATTCTCCTGATATGTGCAAATAAAACAGATGTATCCGATCAAGGGACTTGTGATTTTCTTCGGATTCTTCTCGAATACATGTCTCGCGACAACTGTCATGAGAGGGCGCGACCCGATAGATCCAAGACTCGTCGAAGCTACGGTAATGTACAAGACTCTCATATTATACTCGATTAATTTGAACAAGTTACAAAACTTGAATCTTGCTCGCTAACGAATGGTTGGTATGTCAGGTACAAATATTACGATCGTGTTACGGAGATCGTGTGACTCCAGTGGGACTCGCTGGGAAATCGGCTGGAGCGATCGGTAAGGCACTGTGGTCTCAGGACCTTTCTCCCGTAACGTTGATCGACGACACCTCGAGGATCGTCAACGATGGTCCAATCGACCCAAAGACTCGCCACAAGCTACAGGTTTTCGTGGTCTCCGCTTCATCCGCGGGGACCCTCAAGAAAACCCTGGAACGAGTCAAGGCCTCTGCATGGTGGAATCACATGGCGGCTTTTCTCATACTCGACTGGCCCGCATCGAGCGACGATTGCTCGAACACCTTTGAAATGTTGTGGACCGCCTGGGAAATGAATATACTCAAAGCAAAGCTGATGTGCCAGCATCGTACGAATGGTCGATTGATTTATACCTTTAACCCTTACACTAGTCATGCACCGGAACCTTGGCGATTCAAGAGCGTTCACAGGGGAATGAAAAATCATCCGTGGACGTTGTTCTCCCGAGGATACCGCAACGGTGAAGGAATCTGCAACGAATTGGACTTCGACAAGACCCTTGACCTCGGAGGCTACGAGATACGTGTGGCTGCCGGAGATCAAGCTCATCGTGAACGCACCAAGTCCGAAGGAATGTGTTTTGACCCGCTTGCCAGTGACTTGTGCTCGATCATATTTCCCGTTTTAAACGCAACTCTCAAACTCTTTCCTCACCATTTCGCCGATTCTCTGGGATACGTGGATGAAAATGGACATGTTTATGGAATTCTACAGGAGATAACCGAAGGTGTCATCGATGTCGGATTCAACGGCCGGTCTATATCGGTCATGGGAAACATTACAATTTCACATTCGTATAATCAACTTGAGATGTATGCCATAACCCAATACAGCGGTTATAAATCTCAGTGGAGCAAAATTTCTTCCGTCATCGACGGTTACTCACGTATCGGTCTGGCTCTCGTCATTCTGATGACCATCCTATTCTTCAGATACTTCGTGCGCCCATCCGCAGCAAACGCGCTTCTTGATACTTTTCGGATAATTTGTAACTCCGTTCTTCCGGAAATACCCACAGCAGTGGCACCGAGGATTTATTTGGGTTGCCTCTTCTTCTTCGCCGTTACGATGCAGGGAATATTTCAAGGTCGATTGGCTTCGTTGCTAACCAAACCGGAACCTCTTCGAAACGTTAATACGATGAATGATCTCGCCGAGCTCGGTCACAAGATATACGCGGCTTCGGATTACAAAATAAACTTCGGGGATTCAGCGTTCAATGGCCGATTTCACACGACAAGAGGAAAGTTGTGCACTCAGGACGTATTGAGCGATTCTAAGGCCGCTTGTATCGCTCAATCTCGTATAGTCATCGACGAAGCAGCGAAATACAAGCTTCACCTATCGAGCAAATCCATTGTGAAGCTTCATTTTGCTCTACCGATGCGAACCGATTGGCCGCTCGAGGAGAGACTCAACGCGCTTTTGAAGCGATTGGTATCGGCCGGTCTGAGACGTCATTTGAACGAAAAAGCGTCGTATCGATCGCGTCTGCTTATCAAACGCCAAGAAGATTCCTACAAGGACGATGGCATCAAAGTATTGACTCTTGAGCAATTGAACTTTGCATTTGTAACTCTCGGCATCGGTCTGGGACTCGCTACCGTGAGCTTCGTCGTTGAATTGATCGTAGGACGACGCCGTCAGTGTCTCCGAATTCTACGGCGGGGTAACGCCGCAAAGGTTGCGATCGGGCGATTTGCGGGACATCTGTGGGCGTGGACAGCAGAACGTGGAAAACGACGCCAAATAAATAACCAGCGTCGTCGCTCTAGGGATTTTCCGGGGTCAAGAATTTCGAACGCGGGGAAAAAAGCCCGAAATGTTCCAACGTCTACAAAAAATCCCACATTACGGGTACGAGATTATCAGGATCGAAGAACAGGATTGTGCATCGGAGAATCTTCAGAGCTGCACCCTCGCGTTCGAGACCGCATCTTGTAAATGTAAGAAGACCGATCAATTGCAGAATAGAACGAAGAGCGTGCATTCCGAATCCTTGGATTACCGAATCTCTGCGTTGAGTTCTCAATAAATACATTCACCACTGTAGAATCACATACCATGTATCAACGTCGTATTGCAAACATATAAAACTCGTGTGTGTATGTTTCCGTGTGTGTGTGCAAAACTGTTTTTATTTATTCGTATTAAAACCCTGAGACCATCTCTCGCTATTTGTTAAACATTTTCCAGATCCCAGCGCTGTAAGCTGATCAAAATCATATTAATGATATTAAAATTGACCGTAAAGTCAACCGGAGAATTTATTTTCTCCTGATACCTCACCTCCGAATATTACATGGTAGTAAGAAATAATATATTGCAACGATCGAACGCAGCTGGCGTGTACAAAAATTATTCATGCCCGCCAAGGCCGGGCGATTGTGCGGCGGTCACGGGACGGATTGATATCGATAGAAAATTCAGGTACCAGCAGTTGCACGCACAGTAGAATATTTCGAACAAGGCCGATGACGGACAGGTCACGTTTGCGGTAACGATAGCAGTCGATGAAAGCGATAAAAATTATGATAGCGAAATACAATCCATGACAGAACCGGGTGCAATTCTATCGGCACGCGAAAGTAGGCGAAATACAAACAGATTCACGATTATCGTGTAGAGCCGTTAAAATTTGCCAGTGCGTGTATAGGGATCGTGATTTTTTCCCCACTGTATCATGTTTCGAATGCATGGCAACATAGATGCATATTGGAGTAGAGTTATTACTGCATTCATGATTCACAATTATTGATTCCAATTTGCTGACAAGCGATTGGCCTTGGCTACAGCGTCAAAACAAATGCAACGCACTGATTCACGAGCGAATCAGTCGTTTCGGTCAGTCCTCATTGAACCCTCGACATTCAACATACTCCCGATACGTGCAAGTGGAAGACATGTATCGAATTAGCAGCCTCGTGATTTTTTTCGGTTTATTCTCAAATACAAGTCTCGCGGGAAACGTCATGGGACGACCCGAACCGATAGATCCAAGCTTCGTCGAAGCCACGGTAACGTACAAGACTCTTATATTACCATCGATTTATTGAAACAAGTCACCAAAGGTAAATTTCCCTCGCTAACGAATGACTGCTTTAAAAGGTACAAATATTGCGATCGTGTTACGGAGATCGTGTGACTCCGGTGGGACTCGCTGGAAAAGCGGCGGGAACGATCAGTAAGGCAATTTGGTCTCAGGAACTTTCTCCCGTAACGTTGATAGACGATACGTCGAGCATCGCCAACGATGGACCGATCGACCCAAAGACTCGCTACAAGCTGCAGGTCTTCGTGGTATCTGCTTCCTCCCCGGGAACCCTTAAGAAAATTCTCGAACGAGTCACCGGGTCCGTGTGGTGGAATCACATGGCGGCTTTTCTTATACTCCACTGGCCCTGGTCAAGCGAAGGTTGCTCCTTTGCCGACTTTGAAATGTTGCGGGTTGCCTGGGAAATGCATATACTCAATGCAAAGGTGATGTGCCATCATCGTACGAATGGTCGATTGATTTACACCTTCAACCCTTACACGAGTTATGCACCACATCCTTGGAAATTCGTGGGCACTTACACGAGCGAGAAAATTCATCCGTGGACGGTGTTCATGCGAGGATACCGCAAGGGTGAAGGAATCTGCAACGAATTGGATTTCGACAAGACCCAAGATCTTGGAGGCTACGAGATACGTGTGGCTGTGGGTGATCAATCTCATCGTGAACGCACCAAGTTCGAAGGAATGTGTTTCGACCCACTTGCCAGCGATATATGCTCGATCATAATTCCCGCTTTAAACGCGACCCTCAAATTGTTTCCTCACCATTTTGCCAATTCTCTGGGTAACGTGGATAAAGATGGAAAACCCCACGGAATTCTGAGGGAGATAGCCGAAGGCTCGATCGACATCGGATTCAACGGCCGGGCTTTAGGGGCCGCGGGGAACATATCAATTTCACATCCTTATTGTCAAGTCGAGGTTTATGCCATAACCCAATACAGCGGTTATAAATCTCAATTGAGCAAAATCCGTTCGGTCATCGACACTTACTCACATATCGGTCTGTCTCTCGTTATTCTGATTACCATCCTATTCTTCAGATTTTTCGTCCGACCATCCGCATCGCACGCTCTTCTCGATACTCATCGAATTATTTGCAACTCGGTTCTCCCGGAAATACCCACAGCAGTGGCACCCAGAATTTATTTGGGTTGTCTTTTCTTTTTCGCCTTAACGATGCAAGGAATATTTCAAGGTCGTTTGGCTTCATTGGTGACCAATTCCGAGCCTCTTCGCAACGTTAACACGAAAAAAGATCTCTCTGACCTTGGCTTCACAATTTATGGGCTTCAAGCGTATCGCGCTGATTTCAGCGATTGGGCTTTTAAAGGACGATTCCACACGATAACAGGAGAGCTTTGCACTCGGTATGCACGGAGCGACCCCAAAGCCGCTTG
Source organism: Sussaba pulchella (assembly GCA_963971145.1). Classification (NCBI taxonomy): domain Eukaryota; kingdom Metazoa; phylum Arthropoda; class Insecta; order Hymenoptera; family Ichneumonidae; genus Sussaba; species Sussaba pulchella. Next base: position 13,167,341 of record OZ020172.1, read on the forward strand.
TTTGCTCGACAATCGCCTGATGACCGATGAAGCGGCGGAGAACAATCTGCACCTTTCGCAGGAAATTTTGGGGGTGCTTTATTTGGCTCTACCGATGCGAACAGATTGGCCGCTGCAGGAGAGACTAAACACGCTGTTGCTGCGATCGATGGCCGCCGATCTGAAACCTCATTCGAGAAACCAAACGTCGTACCGATCGCGTTTGCTCATCAAACGTCAAGAAGATGCCTATAAAAATAATGGCGTCAAAGTATTGACTTTGGAACAATTGAGTTTTGCATTCGCAATTCTTGGAATCGGTTTGGGACTCGCTACCGTGAGCTTTATCGTTGAATTAATCGTTGGACGACGTCGTCAAGGTTCCAAAGTTTTTCGGCGGCGAAATATCGCAAAGATTGCGACCGAGCAATTTGCGGGACGACCTGGGGTGTGGACAGCGGAACGTGAGGGGCAACGCCAAAGACTACACCCGCGTCGTCGGTCCAGGGATTTACTAGCCTTAAAAATGTTTAACGTATTGGAAGAAGCAACAAACGTTCCCACGTCTACGGCAAATCTTACACTTCGCGCACGACATATTCAGAATCGGAGAGCACGAATGTGCATCAGAAAAGCCTAAGCGCTTCAGCCTCGACTCTGCGGCTGATCAATTTACAACCGCACGTTTTGTCACCGAGCGATTAGTTTTGCGACTCCCAAATACGATTTTCTGCTTCCGAAAATTTCCAGCCCGTCAAATCCGGGTCATTTTGACTTTTAAAATTTCTCTAGGAATACATAGTTTTATTGTTGCGTTGTCTGAAGGGGGTGGTGACTCATAAAAGGTGAAATCTCGGATTACGCAATTTCTGCGGTTAATTCTAAATCAACACATTCGACGTTGTATTATTAATTACTATGTACCAACACTGTATTGTAAACGTATAAATTTCTTGCGTATGCACAAGCTATTTTCATTTATTCTAATTCAACCATTGAGACCCTTTTTCGCTAAGGGGTAAAACCAGTAGGGTTCCCAGTGCTGTAAAGGCGCCAGAATTATATCAATCATACTAAAGTTGACGTTCAGTTACTAAGTTAGCTGAAAAATTCATCACCTTTTGATATATCAATCTTTGAACATTTATTTGATAATAAAAATTGATAAATTTGGACGAAAGGACGCAGTTGACAAGGTCGCAATTTATTTATCGGTCCGGCTTCGAAGTAATGCACCCTCAGGCCGGGCGACGGTCCGGCCAAAAGATAAGGGATCGATATCGAAATGAAATTAAGGTACCAGAATATGCACGCAGGGTACAATATTTCAAACGAGAATGACGACGAGCACGTCACGTTCGAAGTAAAGTTTGCAATCGATAAAAGCGATGGAACCCACGATAGTGCGAAAGGGCACACGACTGAACCGTGGGTCGTTCTATCGGCACGCGAAAATAGGTGAAACATAACAGATTTACGATTAGTGGGTAGAGCCGGTGAAATTGGGTAGTGCGTGTTCGGCGATCGTGATTTAAGTTCCAATGTATCATGCTTCAAATGCATGGAAACGTAGATGCATATGGAAGTATAGTTATTGTGACATTAATATTTAACAATTATTGATTTCGATTGATGATGCTGACAAGCCGTTGGCACTGTGTGAAATGTCAACGCAAAAGCACGCCCTGTTGTTTCATGCGCAAAGTAGCCGTTTCGGTCAGTCTTCGCTAGACACTCGACATTCAACATTCTCCTGATATGTGCAAATAAAAGAGATGCATCAGATCAAGAGACTTGTGATTTTCTTCGGATTCTTCTCGAATACATGTCTCGCGACAACTGTCATAGGAGGGCGCGACCCGATAGATCCAAGACTCGTCGAATCCACGGTAACGTACAAGACTCTTATATTATACTCGATTAATTTGAACAAGTTACAAAAGTTGAATCTTGCTCGCTAACGAATGGTTGGTATGTCAGGTACAAATATTAAGATCGTGTTACGGAGATCGTGTGACTCCAGTGGGACTCGCTGGGAAATCGGCCGGAGCGATCGGTAAGGCATTGTGGTCTCAGGACCTTTCTCCCGTAACGTTGATCGACGACACCTCGAGAATCGTCAACGATGGTCCAATCGACCCAAAGACTCGCCACAAGCTACAGGTCTTCGTGGTCTCCGCTTCATCCGCGGGGACCCTCAAAAAAACCCTGCAACGAGTCAAGACGTCTGCATGGTGGAATCACTTGGCGGCTTTTCTCATACTCGACTGGCCCCCATCGAGCGACGATTGCTCGAACACCTTTGAAATGTTGTGGACCGCCTGGGAAATGAATATACTCAAAGCAAAGCTGATGTGCCAGCATCGTACGAAAGGTCGATTAATTTACACCTTCAACCCTTACACGAGTCATGCACCGGATCCTTGGCGTTTCGAGAGCGTTCACAGGGGAATGAGAAATCATCCGTGGACGTTGTTCGCCCGAGGATACCGCAACGGTGAAGGAATCTGCAACGAATTGGACTTCGACAAGACCCTTGACTTGGGAGGCTACGAGATACGTGTGGCTGCCGGAGATCAAGCTCATCGTGAACGCACCAAGTCCGAAGGAATGTGTTTTGACCCGCTTGCCAGTGACTTGTGCGTAATCATATTTCCCGCTCTAAACGCAACTCTCAAACTCTTTCCTCACCATTTCGCCGATTCTCTGGGATACGTGGATGAAAATGGACATGTTTATGGAATTCTACAGGAAATAACCGAAGGCGTCATCGACGTCGGATTCAACAGCCGGCCTATAGCGGTCATGGGAAACATTACATTTTCACATTCGTTCAATCAACTTGAGCTGTACGCCATAACCCAATACAGCGGTTATAAATCTCAGTGGAGCAAAATTTCTTCCGTCATCGACAGTTACTCACGTATCGGTCTGTCTCTCGTTATTCTGATGACCATCCTATTCTTCAGATACTTCGTGCGCCCATCCGCAGCAAATGCGCTTCTTGATACTTTTCGGATAATTTGTAACTCCGTTCTTCCGGAAATACCCATAGCAGTGGCACCGAGGATTTATTTGGGTTGCCTCTTCTTCTTCGCCGTTACGATGCAGGGAATATTTCAAGGTCGATTGGCTTCGTTGCTAACCAAACCGGAACCTCTTCGAAACGTTAATACGATGAATGATCTCGCCGAGCTCGGTCACCAGATATACGCGGCTTCGGATTACAAAATAAACTTCGGGGATTCAGCGTTCAATGGCCGATTTCACACGACAAGAGGAAAGTTGTGCACTCAGGACGCATTGATCGATTCTAAGGCCGCTTGTATCGCTCAATATAGTATAGTCATCGACGAAGCAGCGAAATTCAAGCTTCACCTATCGAGCAAATCCATTGTGAAGCTTCATGTTGCTCTACCGATGCGAACAGATTGGCCGCTCGAAGAGAGACTCAACGAGCTTTTAATGCGATTGGTATCGGCCGGTCTGAGACGCTATTTGAACGAAAAAGCGTCGTATCGATCGCGTCTGCTCGTCAAACGCCAAGAAGATTTCTACACGGACGATGGCATCAAAGTATTGACTCTTGAGCAATTGAACTTTGCATTTGTAACTCTTGGTATCGGTCTGGGACTCGCTACCGTGAGCTTCGTCGTTGAATTGATCGTAGGGCGACGCCGTCAGAGTCTCCGAATTCTTCGGCGAGGAAACGCCGCAAAGGTTGCGATCGGGCGATTTGCGGGACAACTGTGGGCGTGGACAGCACAACGTGGAAAACGACGCCAAGTAAATAACCCGCGTCGTCGTTCTAGGGATTTCCCGGGGTCAAGAATTTTCAACGCGGTGGAAGAAGTCCCAAATGTTCCCACGTCTACAAAAAATCCCACATTACGGGTACGAGATTATCAGGATCGGAGAACAGGATTGTGCATCAGAGAATCCTCAGAGCTGCACCCTCGCGTTCGAGACCGTATCTTGTAAATGTAAGAAGACCGATCAATTGCAGAATAGAACGAAGAGCGTTCATTCCGAATCCTTATATTACCGAATCTCTGCGTTGAGTTCTCAATAAATACATTCACCACTGTAGAATCAAATACCATGTATTAACGTCGTATTGTAAACATATGAAACTCCTGTGTGTGTGTGTGTGTGTGTGTGTGTGTGTGTGTGTGTGTGTGTGTGTGTGTGTGTGTGTGTGTGTGTGTGTGTGTGTGTGTGTGTGTGTGTGTGTGTGTGTGTTTGTGTGTGTGTGTGCAAAACTGTTTTTATTTATTCGTATTAAAACACTGAGACCATTTCTCGCTATTTGTTAAACATTTTCCAAATCCCAGCTCTGTAAGCTGATCAAAATTATATTAATGATAGTAAAATTGATCGTAAAGTCAACCGGAGAATTTATTTTCTCCTGATACCTCACCTCCGAATATTACATGGTAGTAAGAAATAATATATTTCAACGATCGAACGCAACCGGCGTGTACAAAAATTATTTATGCCCGCCAAGGCCGGGCGACGGTCCGGCGGTCACGGGACAGATTAATATCGATAGAAAATTCAGGTACCAGCACTTGCACGCACAGTAGAATATTTCGAACAAGGTCGATGACGGCACGTTTGCGGCAACGATAGCAGTCGATGAAAGCGATAAAAATTATGATAGCAAAGAACAATCCACGACAGAACCGTGAGTCATTCTATCGGCACGCGAAAGGAGACGAAATACAATATAGATTCACGATTATTGTGTAGAGCCGTTAAAATTTGCCGGTGCGTGTAGAGCGATCGCGATTTTTTTTCCACTGTATCATGTTTCGAATGCATGGCTACATGGATGCATATTGAAGTAGAGTTATTATTGCATTTATGATTCACAATTATTGATTCCAATTTGCTGACAAGCGATTGGCCTTGGCTACAGCGTCAAAACAAATGCAGCGCACCGTTGCTTCACGAGCGAATCAGTCGTTTCAGTCAGTCCGCATTGAACCCTCGACATTCAACATTCTCCCGATACGTTCAAGTGGAAGACATGCATCAAATTAGCAGCCTCGTGATTTTTTTCGGTTTACTCTCGAATACAAGTCTCGCGGGAAACGTCATGGGACGACCCGAACCGATAGATCCAAGCTTCGTCGAAGCCACGGTAACGTACAAGACTCATATTACCCTTGATTTATTGAAACAAGTCACCAAAGGTGAATTCCCCTCGCTAAAAAATTACTGCTATATCAGGTACAAATATTGCGATCGTGTTACGGAGATCGTGTGACTCCGGTGGGTCTCGCTGGAAAAGCGGCTGGACCGATCAGTAAGGCACTTTGGTCTCAGGACCTCTCTCCGGTAACGTTAATCGACGGCGACTCGAGCATCGTCAACGATGGTCCAATCGATCCAAAGACTCGCTACAAGCTGCAGGTCTTCGTGGTCTCTGCTTCCTCCAAGGGGACCCTTCAGAAAATTTTGGAACGAATCAGGGCGTCCGTGTGGTGGAACCACTCGGCGGCTTTTCTCATCCTCGACTGGCCCCCGTCGAGCGAAGATTGCTCGGACACTGTTTATCTCATGGGGGTCACCTGGGAAATGAATATACTCAATGCAAAGGTGATGTGCCAACATCGCACGAAAGGTCGAATGATTTACACCTTCAACCCTTACACGAGTCATGCACCAGATCCCTGGCAATTCTTGGTGACTTACACGGGAACAAAAGTTCATCCGTGGACGTTGTTCGAGAGAAGATACCACGATGGTGAAGAAATTTGCAACGAATTGGACTTCGACAAGGCTCAAGATCTGGAAGGCTACGAGATACGCGTGGCTGTGGGTGATGACGTTCATCGCGAACGTTTCAAGTCCGAAGGAATGTGTTTCGATCCAATCGCCAGCGATACGTGCTCGATTATATTTCCCGCTCTCAACGCAACGCCCAAATTGTTTGTCCACCATTTTGCCGATTCTCTGGGACAGATAGATAAAAATGGACAGCCCTATGGAATTCTAAAGGATATAACCGACGGCCGCGTGGACGTCGGTTTCAACGGCCGATCCATAGTGATCACGAGAAACATGACAACTTCACGTCCGTTTTTTCAAATTCAGATGAATTCCGTAACCCAATACAGCGGTTACCAATCTCAGTGGGGAAAAATCTGTTCCGTCATCGACGTGCCATCACGAACCGGTCTGTCTCTCGTTATTCTGATAACCATTCTATTCTTCAGATATTTCGTTCGACCATCCGCACCGAACGCGCTTCTCGATACTCTTCGGATAATTTCCAACTCGGTTCTTCCGAAAATACCCACAGCAGTGGCACCGAGAATTTTTTTGGGGTGCGTTTTCTTTTTCGCCCTAACGATGCACGGAATATTTCAAGGTAGTTTGGCTTCGTTGCTGACCAAACCCGCGCCTCTTCCAAACGTCAATACGATGGACGATCTCGCTAAACTTGCTCAAAAAATTTACGGCAGTCCGGCTTATAGCACGTTTTTCGGTGATCCAACGTTCGAGGGGCGATTTCATGCGATCAACGGAGCTTTGTGCACCGAGTACGCATTGAGCGATCCCAAAGCCGCGTGTGTGGGTCAAAGCCGTACAATCACCGACGAAGCAGCGAAGTACAATCTGCACTTATCGCCCGGAACCATGGCGGTGCTCCATGTATCTTTGCCGGTGCGAAAAGATTGGCCGCTCGAAGAGAGACTCAACACGCTATTGGACCGATCGGTTTCCGGCGGTCTGATATTTCATTTGAACAATCAAGCCTCGTATCGATCGCGTTTGCTCATCGAACGTCAAGAAGATTCCTACAAACATGATGGCATCAAAGTATTGACCCTGAAGCAATTGACATTTGCATTTGTAATACTTGGGATTGGTCTCGGACTCGCTACGGTGAGCTTTGTCGTTGAATTGATCGTCGGACGACATCGCCGAGGTTCTCAAAAAATTCGGCAGAGAAATATTGCCGAGACTGCGACCCGGCAATTGGCAGGACAATCCTGGGCGTCGACAGCGGAACATGGAAAACGGGAAGTCCACCCGCGCCGTCGGCTCGGCGATTTCCCAGGGGTGAGAATTTCTAACGCGCTGGAAGATACACCAAAAATTCCCACATCTATGGAAAATTTTACACTTCGCGTACGATATCGTCAGGATCGGAGAGCATTGATGTGCATCAGAGAAGCCTGAACGACCGAGAAATCGCACAATGCACGGTTTCCTGCTTTCTGTCCACGAGATCGGCTGCGGCTAATTGATTTGGAAATAAAGGTTTCGTTATCAAACGATTAGATTTACGTCTACTTAATACGATTTACTGCATCCGGAATTTGCTAGCCGATAAAATAAAAATAATCATTCTGGGATTCGTTATTTCAAGGAACTATGAATATTGTTCTAGAAGTGCATAGTTTAATGCTTGCATTCGCCGATAGAGTGAGACCTTATAAACCAGAAAATCCTCGGATAACCGAATCACTGCGTTGAATCCTAAATAAAAATATTAACCATTGTATCAACAATTACTATGTATAAACGGTGTATTGTAAACGAATAAATTTTCTGTGTGCAAAACCTGCTTTATTTATACCAATAATTTAACCATCTTTCGCCACTTTCCCGCACTGTAAACGCATCGAACCTGCGTTTCCCTTATCTAACAACTTGATGGAGCTAGAAATGCACGCATGGTACACTTCTTCAAGCGTTAATGATGACAGGCACGTAACGTTCGTAGAAATGTCCGCGATCGACCCTAGCGATGGGAGTCGTGATAGTGGAAGATAATATCCGACTGACCTTTGATTTATTCCACCGGCTCGCGAGAGTAGACGAAAAACAACAGATACATAATCAGCGAGTAGCAACGTTGAAATTATGCGGTGGGTGTTTGGTCATCGTGATTGTGTTTTCTTCACTGTAGTCTGTTGCAAATGCATGGCGATATAGATGCATATGGAAGTACGATCATTATTGCATTCATATTGCACCATTATCGATTTTGATTTGCTGACAAGCGGCTGGCATTGTGTAAAAAGTCAATAGAAATGCGATGCACCGCCCCTCCGTGCTCGAGTACATCGTTTCCGTTAGTCTTCGGTAGACACTCGACATTAAACGCGCTCCTGACATGTGCAAGTAGAAGACATGCATCGAATTAGTAGAGTTGTGATTTTTTTTGGATTCTTCTCGAATACATGTCTCGCGGGAATCGTCATAGGAGGACCCAACCCAAAGGATCCAAGGCTCGTCGAAGCCACGGTAACGTACAATACTCTCATGTTATACTCGATTTATTGAAAAAAGTCACCGAAGGTGAATTAAGCTCGTTAACGAATTTCTGACCTATCAGGTTCGAATATTGCGATCGTGTTACGGAGATCATGGGACTCCCGTAGGACTCGCTGGAAAAGCGGCTGGAACGATCAGTAAGGCACTGTGGTCTCAGGACCTTTCTCCCGTGACGTTGATCGACGATACCTCGAGAATCGTCAACGATGGTCCAATCGACCCAAAGACTCGCCACAAGCTACAGGTCTTCGTCGTCTCCGCTTCATCCGTGGGGACCCTCAAGAAAATTCTGCAACGAGTCAAGGCGTCTGCATGGTGGAATCATTTGGCCGCTTTTCTCATACTCGACTGGCCCCCGTCGAGTGACGATTGCTCGAACACCTTTGAAATGTTATGGACCGCCTGGGAAATGAATATACTGAATGCGAAGCTGATGTGCCAACATCGCACGAAAGCTCGATTGATTTACACCTTTAACCCTTACACGAGTTATGCACCGCATTCTTGGCGATTCGAGAGCATTCACAAAGGAATGAAAAATCATCCGTGGACGTTGTTCGCGCGAGGATACCCCGACGGTGAAGGAGTCTGCAACGAATTGGACTTCGACAAAACCCTCGACCTGGGCGGTTACGAGATACGTGTGGCTGCAGGAGATGACGTGCATCGTGAACGTACCGAGTCTGAAGGAATGTGTTTTGACCCAATCGCCAGCGACACATGCTCGATTATAATTCCCGCTTTGAACGCAACCCTCAAATTGTTTCCCCACCATTTCGCCGATTCTCTCGGACACGTGGATGAAAACGGACAGCCCTATGGAATTCTGAAGGAGGTAACCGATGGCTACGTCGACGTCGGATTTAACGGTCGATCCATAGCGGTCACGGGAAACATAACAATTTCACATTCGTATTTTCAGATTCAGATGTACGCCATAACCCAATACAGCGGTTACAAATCCCAGTGGAGCAAAATTTGTTCCGTCATCGACGTGCCCTCGCGATTCGGCCTGTTTCTCATTATTCTGATTACCATTCTATTCCTTAGATATTTTGTGCGCCCATCCGCACCCAACGCACTTCTTGACACACTTCGGATAATTTGCAACTCGGTTCTTCCGGTAATACCCACAGCAGTGGCACCGAGGATTTATTTGGGTTGCCTTTTCTTCTTCGCCGTTACGATGCAAGGAATATTCCAAGGTCGATTGGCTTCGTTGCTGACCAAACCCGAGCCTCTTCGCAACGTCAATACGTTGAAGGATCTCGCTGAACTCGGTCACACGGTTTACGGTATTCCATCATATCGCGACGTCTTCAAAGATTCAGCGTTCGACGGAAAATATGTTTCGATGAAACGAAGTATGTGCACGAAGCCCGTATTGCAGGACCCGAAAGCCGCGTGTGTGGGTCAAACCCGCATAATCACCGGGGAAGCAGCGAAATAGAAGTTGCACCTATCGCGAAAATCAATGGCGGTGCTCCATGTAGCTTTACCGATGCGAACGGATTGGCCGCTCGAAGAGAGACTCAACACGTTGTTGTTGAGGATGGTATCCGCCGGTCTGAAACTTCATTTGAACAACGAAGCGTCTTATCGACCGCGTCTGCTCATCAAACGCCAAGAAGATTCCTACAAAAATGACGGCATAAAAGTACTGACTCTAGAGCAATTGAACTTCGCATTCGTCATTCTGGGGTTTGGTTTGGGACTCGCTACCTTAAGTTTCGTAACCGAATTGGCCCTCGGCTGGAGACGCCGTCGACTCGCAATAACGGTCGATCGTTCCCGTCGTCGGAACAAATAGATATCAAGATCCTAAACGTGGATTTCCCCAGCAAAGTACGCCCAGTTGGGGCGCCAGAAATATTTTTTCCGATACATTATTTTATTATAACAATAATATAACTCTTCGGAAACGCACAGTCCCATCGTTGCATCACTCGATAGAGTACAAAAACATGAGCGTGACATTCGTGTGAAAATTCTAAGCTAGTTACTGACCCTCACCTTTCTCGAGCGCGTGTAAACGAGGAACGCCGAGCCGGTCAAGGTGCCAATCGATAAAGCCGATGCAAATTGCGATAACAAAGAACGATTGAACACGATTGAACGTCGATGGGCTCGAACGGCTCGCACGAATGCACGATGAGCGACAGTCCTCGATAAGGCGGTATAGCCGTTAGGATATTTCGATGACAGTGGCTACGTCCCAAGCGGCCCAAAGGGTCGCGTTTTATGTCCGCTGCACTATAGCGCTAACGCGTACCAATACGTATGCGTTACAGTTCAACCGGTGCATAACCCCTATCTCTTACTGCATCTACATGTTACAACAGGTATTGGTTTCTGTTACTTCTAATGCCACCAGCGTTGCGTAAACAGTCACCGATAATGCAACGCGCCTTCGGTTCGTGCGAAGGTCGGACTATCCTGTCAGTCTTCCGCTGACACCCGAGCTTTGTCCTCCTGCGTACGCAGACGGGAGAAATGGTTGGGATTCGAAAACTCGTGATTTTTTTCGCATTCTTAGTGGGTGTATGTCACGCGAATTATGTTATGCGAGATGGCGAACCGGTTGACGCGACGCTCGTCGAAGCCACGGTAAAGTACATGACTTACATAACATACTCGATCAATCATACGACTTGAAGAACCTTAATTTTGACCGCTAACGGTTACCTTGTATCAGATCCAAATTTTGAGATCGTGTTACGGCGATCGTGCGACCCCTGTGGGGCTTGCTGGAAATGCGGCCGGGACCATTGTTAAGGCATTGCGGTCTCAGGACCTTCCTCCCGTTACGTTGATCGACGACACTTCAAAGATCGTCGACCACGGTCCGATCAACCGAAAGACGCGCTACAAGCTGCAAGTCTTCGTGGTCTCCGCTTCCTCCGAGAGGACGCTTCGCAGAACCCTGGAACGAGTCAAGGCATCTGTATGGTGGAATCACTTGGCGGCTTTTCTCATCCTCGACTCGTCCCCGTCGAGCGACGATTGCTCGAACAGCTTTGAAATGTTGTGGACCGCCTGGGAAATGGATATACTCAATGTAAATCTGATGTGTCAACATCGTACGAAAGGTCGATTGATTTACACCTTCAACCCTTACACGAGTCAAGCACCGAAACCTTGGCGATTCGAGAGCGTTCACAAGGGAATAAAAAATCATCCGTGGACGTTGTTCGTGCAAGGTTACCGCAACGGTCAAGGAGCCTGCAACGAATTGGACTACGACAAAACCCTCGACCTGGGAGGCTACGAGATACGCGTTGCCGTTGGAGATGTTGTTCATCGTGAACTCACCAATTCCGGAGGCATGTGTTTCGACCCAATAGCTAGCGATACATGCTCGATTATATTTCCCGCATTGAACGCAACGCTCAAATTGTTTCCTCATCATTTTGCTGATTCTTTGGGACACGTGGACAATCAGGGACGAAGTTATGGGATACTCGAAGAACTAGCCAAGGGAACGATCGACGTCGGATTCAACGGCCGGTCTTACGCGGTCACGGGAAATCTGACGACTTCACATCCGTATTATCAAATTCACATGCATGCGATAACTCAATACAGCGGTTATAAATCTCAATTGGCCAAAATCTATGCCGTCCTCGACAGCGACTCGCGATTCGGCTTGTATATCGTTGTTCTGGTTACCATCCTGTTCTTCAGATTTTTCGTGCGCCCGTCCCTACCGCACGCGCTTCTCAATACCCTTCGGATAATTTGCAACTCAACCGTTCCTGGAATTCCCACAACATTGGCACCGAGAATTTATTTGACCGGCCTTTTCATTTTAGCCGTAACGATACAAGGAATATTTCAAGGTCGTTTGGCTTCGCTGCTGACCACACCTGAGCCCCTTCGCAATGTCAATACGCTGAAGGATCTCGCTGAACTGGGTCACAATGTTTACGGGGTTCCGGGTTACAGCATATACTTCGGTGATCCAGCTTTCGAGGGACGATTTCATCCGATAAAGGGAGAGCTGTGTACCCGCTATTCAATGAAGGATCCCAAAGCCGCGTGCGTCGCTCAACAGCGTATAATAACCGAAGAAGCAGCAAAGTCCAACTTGCATCTGTCAACCCGAAAGCTCGCGACCAATCACGTGGTTCTGCCGATGCGTGCAGATTGGCCGCTCGAACAGAGGCTCAACGAGTTATTGATGAGATCGGTGTTCGGTGATTTGAAACGTCATTTGAACAATCGGGCGATGTATCGATCGCGTCTGCTCATCAAACGCCAAGAAGATTCCTATAAAAATGAAGGCGTCAAAGTTTTGACCCTGGAGCAATTGAGCTTTGCGTTCGCCATTCTTGGGATTGGCCTGGGGCTTGCTACCGTGAGCTTTGTCGTTGAATCGATCGTCGGACGACGCCGTCAGTGTTTACAAATTTTTCGGCGGGGAATCGCCGCGATCGGACAATTTGTGGGCCATCTCTGGGCGTGGACAGCAACACGTGGAAAATGACGCCAGAGACTCTACCCGTATCGTCGCCCGAGGAATTTGCCAGGCTTCAAAATTTCTAACGCAGTGCAAGAAGTACCAAATGTTTCCACGACTACGGAAAATCTCGCACTCCGCGTAGGACATCGTCAGAATCGCACAGCACCATCAGGCGTTAGAGAAATAACCTAACCGCTTCTTTCTCGCGTTCGAGACAGTGCCAGGGGAAAAGGAGCGAAATTTGTTTACAATGCACGTTTTACAGCTTTGTATCGACGGGATTCACTCTGCTGCTGATTAATCTGGTAGCGCAGCTTTGGTAAATAAATGATTAGTGTTACGTCTCCCAAATACAATTTTACCGCAACCGCAAATTTCTAGCCGTTGAAATTTGAATAATCTTCTTAAAATTAATTATTTTAATCAACTTTTGATATTTCTCTAGATGTGCATAGTTTTATCGTTGCGTTAGAAAATAGGGCGATTAATAATTTTTTCATATCTATAATATTTCACTTCAGGAGTGCATATTTGTATCGCTGCGTTGTCCAATATAATAAATAAATCCGATATTGTGATAGGTGATCTTTGTCTGTGTACCAAATTTTATTTCAATTCGTATATAAATACATAATATGGTATATAAATACGTATATAACATAAGGATTCCGAGATTCTTGCGAAACCCTGAAAACTCTGCACGTGTAATTCGTGCGAGAGGCCACGACTGGTTGCAGACCCTCACCTTGCTCGTGCACGTTAAAACGAGGTACGCCGAGCGGGTCACAGTGCCAATCGATAAAGCCGATGAAAATTACGATAGTAAAGGACGATACATAATTGAACCCCGGCGCGTTCCATCGACTCGCGGTAATGGACGACGAGCGACAGATCTCCGATTAGGCGCTAAAGCCGTTAGGATGTTTCAATCATAGCCGGACGTCGGGTTGGTTACGACCCGTCGACCGGGGCTGCGTGTCTGGCGGACGGAAGGCTCGCGTTTTATTTCCGTTGCACTATGTCGCAAATGCGAACCAATACGTAAATGTTAAAGTGCAACCAGTGCATAAGCTCTATCTTTTATTGCATACATTTGTTGCGACGGTTGTTAGTTTGTAGTTCTTAAAATGCCATCGACGTTGTGTGGAAACGTCGACGATGATGCAACGCGCCTTCGCTTTGTGCAAGGACAGACTATGCAGTCAGTCTTCGGTTGACACGCGAGCTCTGAATTCTTCTGACGTATGCAGATGGAGAACATGCTTGGAATTGGAAAACTTGTGATTTTTTTTGCACTTTTCGTGGGTGTATGTCGAGCGAAAAATGTCATGCGGATTGGCGAATTGGTCGACGTGTCGCTTGTCGAAGCTACGGTAAAGTACATTATGCTTGTAATATGCTTGATCGATTAGATGAGTTAGGGAAACTTAAACTTAAACGTTTACCTGTTACATCAGATTCAAACCTTGCGATCGTGTTACGACGATCGTGCGACCCCTGTGGGGCTTGCTGGAAATGCGGCCGGGACCATTGTTAAGGCATTGCGGTCTCAGGACCTTTCTCCCGTAACGTTGATCGACGACACCTCGAGGATCGTCGACGATGGTCCAATCGACCCGAAGACTCGCTACAAGCTACAGGTCTTCGTGGTCTCCGCTTCCTCCGCGGGGACCCTCAAGAAAACCCTGCAACGAGTCAAGGCATCTGCATGGTGGAATCACTTGGCGGCTTTTCTCATACTCGACTGGTCCTCGTCGAGCGACGATTGCTCGAACACCTTTGGAATGTTGTGGACCGCCTGGACAATGGATATACTCAATGCAAAGGTGATGTGTCAGCATCGTACGAAAGGTCTATTGATTTACACCTTCAACCCTTACACGAGTCATGCACCGGATCCTTGGCGATTCGAGAGCATTCACAGGGGAATGAAAAATCATCCGTGGACGTTGTTCGTGCGAGAATACCGCGACGATGAAGAAGTCTGCAAATTGGACTTCGACAAGACCCTCGACCTGGGAGGCTACGAGATTCGCGTTGCCGTCGGAGATGTTGTTCATCGTAAACGTACCAAGTCCGGAGGCATGTGTTTCGACCCAATAGCCAGCGACACATGCTCGATTATATTTCCCGCATTGAACGCAACGCTCAAATTGTTTCCTCATCATTTTGCTGATTCTTTGGGACACGTGGACAATCAGGGACGAAGTTATGGGATACTTGAAGAAGTAGCCAAAGGTTTGATCGACGTCGGATTCAACGGCCGGTCTTACGCGGTCACGGGAAATCTGACAACTTCACATCCGTATTATCAAATTCACATGCACGCGATAACCCAATACAGCGGTTATAAATCTCAATTGAGCAAAATCTGTTCCATCATCGATCGCGACTCGCGACTCGGCCTGTGTCTCGTTATTCTGATCACTATCCTATTCTTCAGATATTTCGTTCGCCCATCCGCACCCCACGCACTTCTCGATACTCTTCGGCTAATTTGCAACTCGGATCTTCCGGAAATACCCACAGCCGTGGCACCAAGGATTTATTTGGGTTGCCTCTTCTTCTTTGTCGTAACGATGCAAGGAATATTTCAAGGTCGTTTGGCTTCGCTGCTGACCAAACCTGAGCCCCTTCGCAATGTTAATACACTGGGGGATCTCGCTGAACTGGGTCACAATGTTTACGGGGTCCCGGGTTACAACATATACTTCAGGGATGCAGAGTTTAAGGGGCGATTTTACCCGATTAAGGGAGAGCTATGCACCCACTACCCAATGAACGATCCTAAAGCCGCGTGCGTCGCTCAAGAGCGCGTAATAACCGAAGAGGCGGCAAATTCGAACTTGCATCTATCAAACCAAAAGCTCGCGACCAACTACGTGGTTCTGCCGATGCGAGCGGATTGGCCGCTCGAACGGAGACTCAACGAGTTATTGATGAGATCGGTATCCGGTGATTTGAAGCGTCATTTGAACAATCTGGCGATGTATCGATCGCGTCTGCTCATCAAACGCGAAGAAGATTCCTATAAAAATGATGGCATCAAAGTATTGTCTCTGGAACAATTGAACTTTGCATTAGTAATTCTCGGCATCGGTCTGGGACTCGCTGGCGTGAGTTTCGTCATCGAAGTGGGTCTCGGTTGGAGACGCTCTCGGGTCGCAAGAGCCCCGAATCGTTCTTATAATCGAAATAACCGAAACTTGAACCGATTACTTCGTGACCGATCGACACAGGCGGGCAAAAATCTACCCGGCCAAGTACGTCTGTGAAATTCAAACATATTTCCTACCATTGTTTACATTATTTCGCTCTTAATATTTTTCTAAACCCTGATAGTTTTATCATTGCGTTGTCCTGTAAAGGGGTCCCTGGAACGTTGAATCCTTACACTACCGAGCCATTGCGTTACATCCTGGACAAACCCAGCCACCGTAATATGAATATATAATGTGTAATGACTCTGTATCATAAGAAAATAAAACATAAATGTGTGCAAGAGCTATTTTTATTACTGCGAGTTAACTTTAACGCCGGTTGACGATCTTACCAATAAATGTGGAACCGATATTGATATCTCGTAAACTTCCGAGGCAATATACGCGCCGTGCTGTATCATAAACAAGTACAGAGATAGCGTAATAACGTACACTTGACGAGAAATTCGCGAGGGACTCTCCGCCCGGCCACCGTGCATGTGGTCAATAACGTATGTTCTTTCTGTAACGTATCCGATCGATAACAACGATGGAAATCTACGGGGACGAAAGGGTCATCCACGACGCAATCGGCACTCGGTTCGCAGGGCTCGTGAGACCAGGTGGTAAGCCACAGAGATCGGATCAACGCGAAAACCCATTGTTAATTAAAAATTTACGATAATAGCCATACCGTCGTGTTGCATGCGACTCCAACATAGGGGCTACACGTGTGGCCCTCCGAAGGTCCGACCTTTATCCCATACACTCGTAGTGATTCGTACACACGTAGAGCCAGCATATGAGCTCGAACTATTGATTATTCAAAATCGCCATCAGTGTGAAAAGCCGTGAAAGCCTTGACGATCGTAATTTTTTTGCACGTTATTCTCTTGCAAATGCATGCTCATCTTGATGCATACGAGGAGTAGAGGTGCATTTATATTTCACGAGTATTTGGCATTCTGTAAAGCGTCAACACGAATGCAACACACCATTGCTTTATGCGCGAATCGCTGATTTCTGTCAGTCCATGATAGACGTTGGACATCAAACATCCTTGTGATATGTGGAAATGAGAGACATGCGCCGAATCAGGAGCCTGCTGATTTTGTTCGGGTTCATCTCGAATACACGTCTCGCGAGAGGTGACACAGGAGGGCTCAACCCAATAGATCCAAGACTCGTCGAAGCCACGGTGAAGTACAAGTCTTTTATGTGTAACTCAATCGATTCAAACAAGTTAGAAAAGTTGAATCTTGATCGTTACCGATTGTTTCGTTTATCAGGTACAAATATTGAGATCGTGTTACGGAGATCGTGCGACGCCAGTGGGACTCGCTGGGAAATCGATTGGAACGATTAGTAAGGCACTGTGGTCTCAGGATCTTGCTCCCGTGACGTTAATCGACGATACTGGGAGGATCGTTAACGATGGTCCTATTGACCCAAAGACTCGCTACAAGCTACAAGTCTTCGTGGTCTCTGCTTCCTCAGCGGTGACCCTTAAGAAAACGCTGGAACGAGTCACGGCGTCTGTATGGTGGAATCACATGGCGGCTTTTCTCATCCTCGACTGGCCGCCGTTGAGCGACGATTGCTCGAACACCTTTGAAATGTTGTGGACCGCCTGGGAAATGAATATACTTAATGCAAAGCTGATGTGTCAGCATCGTACGAAAGGTCGATTAATTTACACCTTTAACCCTTACACAAGTCAGGCACCGGACCCTTGGCGATTCGAGAGCATTCACAAGGGAATGAACAATCACCCGTGGACCTTGTTCGTGCGAGGTTACCGCGGCGGTGAAGGAGTCTGCAACGAATTGGACTTCGACAGGACCCAAGACCTGGGAGGCTACGAGATACGCGTGGCTGTAGGAGATCAAGAACATCATATGCGTACCAAGCCCGAAGGAATGTGCTTCGACCCACTTGCCAGTGAAATATGTTCAGTCATATTTCCCGTTTTGAACGCAACTCTCAAGTTGTTTGCGCACAATTCTGCCGATTCTCTGGGATTCCCTGATAAAGAAGGAAAGACCTATGGAATTCTGCTGGAGATAACCGAAGGCTCCGTCGACATCGGATTTAACGCCCGTCCTTTAGCGATCCTGAGAAACATGATTTTTTCACATCCGTATCATCAAGTTGAGATGTATGCCATAACCCAATACAGTGAATATAAATCTCAGTGGAGCAAAATCTGTTCCGTCATCGACAGTGATTCACGACTGGGGTTGTGCCTCGTTATCCTGCTGACCATCTTATTTCTCAAGTATCTTGTGCGCCCATCCGTATCCTTCGCACTTCTCGATACTCTTCGGCTAATTTGCAACTTGGGTCTTCCGAAAATACCCACAGGCGTGGGGCCGAGGATTTATTTGGGTTGCCTTTTATTCTTCGTCGTTACGATGCAGGGAATATTTCAAGGTCGTTTGGCTTCAGTGCTGACCAAACCTGAGCCTCTTCGCAATGTCAATACGATGAAGGATCTCGCCGAGCTCGGTCATGAAATTTACGGCGTTCCGGGCTTCAAAATGTACTTTGGCGACCCAGTGTTTAAAGAGCGGTATCATTTGATAAAGGCACAGATGTGCTCCTGGTACCCAATGAACGATCGAAAAGCCGCGTGTGTGTCTCACGGCCGCATAATCACCGACGAAGCAGCGAAATACAATCTTCACCTATCGAACGAAGTTTTGGCGGTGCTCCATGTGGCTTTACCGATGCGAACCGATTGGCCGCTCGAAGAGAGAATCAACACGGTGTTGATGCGATTGGTATCCGCCGGTTTGAAAGTTCAGTGGAATAAGCAAGCGTCGTATCGATCACGACTGATCATTCAACGCCGAGAAGATGCTTATGCAAATGACGGCATCAAAGTACTGACTCTGGAGCAATTGAACTTCGCATTTGTTATCCTTGGAATTGGTCTGAGTCTCGCTACCGTAAGTTTCGTCGTCGAAGTGGGTCTCGGTTGGAAACGCTCTCGAGACGTAAGAGCGCCAAATCGTTTTTATAATCGAAATAATCGAAACTTCAACCGATTACTTCGTAATCGATCGATACAGGCTGGCGAAAATCTACCCGGCCAAGTACGTCTGTGAAATTCAAACATATTTCCTACCATTGTTTACATTATTTCGCTCTTAATATTTTTCTAAACCCTGATAGTTTTATCATTGCGTTGTCCTGTAAAGGGGTCCCTGGAACGTTGAATCCTTACACTACCGAGCCATTGCGTTACATCCTGGACAAACCCAGCCACCGTAATATGAATATATAATGTGTAATGACTCTGTATCATAAGAAAATAAAACATAAATGTGTGCAAGAGCTATTTTTATTACTGCAAGTTAACTTTAACGCCGGTTGACGATCTTACCAATAAATGTGGAACCGATATTAATATCTCGTAAACTTCCGAGGCAATATACGCGCCGTGCTGTATCATAAACAAGTACAGAGATAGCGTAATAACGTACACGTGACGAGAAATTCGCGAGGGACTCTCCGCCCGGCCACCGTGCATGTGGTCAATAACGTATGTTCTTTCTGTAACGTATCCGATCGATAACAACGATGGAAATCTACGGGGACGAAAGGGTCATCCACGACGCAATCGGCACTCGGTTCGCAGGGCTCGTGAGACCAGGTGGTAAGCCACAGAGATCGGATCAACGCGAAAACCCATTGTTAATTAAAAATTTACGATAATAGCCATACCGTCGTGTTGCATGCGACTCCAACATAGGGGCTACACGTGTGGCCCTCCGAAGGTCCGACCTTTATCCCATACACTCGTAGTGATTCGTACACACGTAAAGCCAGCATATGAGCTCGAACTATCGATTATTCAAAATCGCCATCAGTGTGAAAAGCCGTGAAAAATTTCTGGTGCGTGCTTGACGATCGTAATTTTTTTTTCACGTTATTCTCTTGCAAAAGTATGCTCATCTTGATGCATACGGAGAGTAGAAATGCATTTATATTTCATGAGTATTTGGCATTGTGTAAAGCGTTAACACGAATGCAACACACCATTGCTGCATGCGCGAATCGCTGATTTCTGTCAGTCCATGATAGACCTTCGACATCGAACATCCTTGTGATATGTGGAAATGAGAGACATGCGTCGAATCAGGAGCCTGCTGATTTTGTTCGGGTTCATCTCGAATACACGTCTCGCGAGAGGTGACACAGGAGGGCTCAACCCAATAGATCCAAGACTCGTCGAAGCCACGGTAAAGTACAAGTCTTTTATGTTTAATTCAATCGATTGAAACAAACTAGAAAAGTTGAATCTTGATCGTTAACGAGTGTTTCGTTTATCAGGTACAAATATTGAGATCGTGTTACGGAGATCGTGTGACTCCGGTAGGACTCGCTGGGAAATCGGTAGGAACGATCAGTAAAGCACTGTGGTCTCAGGATCTTGCTCCAGTAACGTTGATCGACGATACCTCGAGGATTGTCAACGATGGTCTAATCGACCGAAAGACTCGCTACAAGCTACAGGTCTTCGTGGTATCTGCTTCCTCCGCGGGGACCCTCAAGAAAACCCTGGAACGAGTCAAGGCCTCTGCATGGTGGAATCACATGGCGGCTTTTCTCATACTCGACTGGCCCCCATCGAGCGACGATTGCTCGAACACTTTTGAAATGTTGTGGACCGCCTGGGAAATGAATATACTCAAAGCAAAGGTGATGTGCCAGCATCGTACGAATGGTCGATTGATTTATACCTTCAACCCTTACACTAGCCATGCACCGGAACCTTGGCGATTCAAGAGCGTTCACAGGGGAATGAAAAATCATCCGTGGACGTTGTTCGCCCGAGGATACCGCAACGGTGAAGGAATCTGCAACAAATTGGACTTCGACAAGACCCTCGACCTGGGAGGCTACGAGATACGTGTGGCTGTAGGAGATCAAGAATATCATGAACGTACTAAGTCCGAAGGGATGTGTTTCGACCCAATCGCCAGCGAAACATGCTCACTCATATTTCCTGCTTTGAACGCAACTCTTAAGTTGTTTCCTCACCATTTCGCCGATTCTCTGGGAGTCCCGGATAAAGAAGGAAAAACCTATGGAATTCTGCTGGAGATAACCGAAGGCTCCGTCGACATCGGATTTAACGCCCGTTCTTTACCGATCCTGAGAAACATGATCTTTTCATATCCGCATCATCAAATTGAGGTGTATGCCATGACCCAATACAGCGAATATAAATCTCAGTGGAGCAAAATCTGTTCCGTCATTGACAGTAATTCACGATTCGGCCTGTATCTCGTTATCCTGCTTACCATCTTATTTCTCAGGTATTTCGTGCGTCCATCCGTATCCTTCGCACTTCTCGATACTCTTCGGCTAATTTGCAACTTCGGTCTTCCGAAAATACCCACAGGCGTGGGGCCGAGGATTTATTTGGCTTGCCTTTTATTCTTCGTCGTTACGATGCAGGGAATATTTCAAGGTCGTTTGGCTTCAGTGCTAACTAAACCTGAGCCTCTTCGCAATGTCAATACGATGAAGGATCTCGCCGAACTCGGTCATAAAATTTACGGGGCTCCGGGCTTCAAGATGTACTTTGGCGATCCGGTGTTTAAAGAACGATATCATCAGCTTAAGGGGAAGATTTGCTCCAGTTACCCAATGAACGATCGAAAAGCCGCGTGTGTGTCTCACAGCCGCGTTATCATCGATGAAGCAGCGAAACACAATCTTCACCTATCGCGCGAAATTATGGCGGTGCTCCATATAGCTTTACCGATGCGAGACGATTGGCCCCTCGAGGAGAGAGTCAACACTGTGTTGATGCGATCGGTATCCACCGGTCTGAAAGTTCACGTGAACAAGCAAGCGTTGTATCGATCACGACTTATCGTCCGACGCCAAGAAGATGCCTATGAAAATGACAGCATCAAAGTACTGACTCTCGAGCAATTAAACTTCGCATTTATAATTCTTGGGGTCGGTCTGGGACTTGCTACCGGAAGTTTCGTCATCGAAGTGGGTCTCGGCCGGAGACGCTCTCGAGTCGCTAGAGCGCCGAATCGTTCTCATAATCGAAATATCCGAATCTTGAACCGATTACTTCGTGATCGATCGATACAGGCGGGCAAAAATCTACCCGGCCAAGTACGTCTGTGAAATCCACACATATTTCCTACCATTGTTTTCATTGTTCCGCTCTCAATATTTTTCTAAACCCTCATAGTTTGGTAATTGCGCTGCCCTTTAAAGTAGGGTCCCTAGAACGTTGAATCCTTACATTACTGAGCCATTGCGTTACATCCTGGACAAACCCAGCCACCGTAAAATAAATATATAATGTGTAACCACTCTGTATCATAAGCGAATAAAACATAAATGTGTGCAAGAGCTATTTTTATTACTGCGAATTTACTTTAACGCCGGTTGACGATCTTACCAATAAATGTGGAACCGATATTGATATTGCGTGAACGTCCGAGGCAATATACGTGCCTTTCTATATCCCGATCAACTACACAGATAGCGTGATAACGTACGTGTGAAAAGAAATTCGCGAGGAACTCTCCGCCCACTCACCGTGCATGTTGACAATGACGTATGTTCTTTCTCTAACGTATCCGATCGACAAAAGCGATGGAAATCTACAAGGACGAAAGGGTCATACACGACGCAATCGGAACTCGTTTCGCAGGGCTCGTGAGACTGGGCGATAAGCCAGAAAGATCGGATCAACGATAAAAACTCATTATTAATTAAAATTGTACGATAACGGTCAGACCGTCGCGGTGTATGCGATACCAACGTCGAGCCTGCACGTGTCTGCCTTCCAAAGGTCGGACCTTTACGCCATACACACGTACTGATCCGTACACACGTAGAGCTTGCATATGAGCTCGAACTATTGATTACTCGAAATCGCCATTGGTGAATCAACGGGAAAAGCCGTTAAAATTTCCTGGTCCGTGCTTGGCCATCGTCATTTTTTTCCACTCTATTCTGTTGCAAATGCATGCTTACCTTGATGCATATGGAAGTAGAGCCGCATTCATGTTTTACAGTTATTGATCCCTATTTGCCGACAAGCATTTGGCATTGTGTAAAGCTTCAACACAGATGCAACACACCGTTCCTTCATGCGAGGATCGGTGATTTCGGTCAGTCTATGGTAGACCTTCGACATCGAACATCCTTGTGATATGTGCAAATGAGAGACATGCGTCGAATCAGGAGCCTGCTGATTTTGTTCGGGTTCATCTCGAATATACCTCTCGCGAGAGGTGACACAGGAGGGCTCGACCCAATAGATCCAAGACTCGTCGAAGCCACGGTAAAGTACAAGTCTTTTATGTTCAACTCAATCGATTCAAACAAGTTAGAAAAGTCGAATCTTGATCGTTAACGAGTGTTTTGTTTATCAGGTACAAATATTGGGATCGTGTTACGGAGATCGTGTGACTCCGGTAGGACTCGCTGGGAAATCGATAGGAACGATCAGTAAAGCACTGTGGTCTCAGGATCTTGCTCCCGTGACGTTGATAGACGATACCTCGAGGATCGTCACCGATGGTCCAATCGACCTAAAGACTCGCTACAAGCTACAGGTCTTCGTGGTCTCCGCTTCCTCCTCGGGCACCCTAAAAAAAACCTTGGAACGAGTCAAGGCGTCTGTATGGTGGAATCACATGGCGGCTTTTCTCATACTCGACTGGTCCCCGTCGAGCGACGATTGCTCGAACATCTTTGAAATGTTGTGGACCGCCTGGGAAATGAATATACTCAAAGCAAAGCTGATATGTCAGCATCGTACGAAAGGTCGATTGATTTACACCTTCAACCCTTACACGAGTCATGCACCGAATCCTTGGCAATTCGAGAGCATTCACAAGGGAATAAACAATCATCCGTGGGCGTTATTCGTGCGAGGTTACCGCGGCGGTGAAGGAGTCTGCAACGAATTGGACTTCGACAAGACCATTGACCTGGGAGGCTACGAGATACGTGTGGCTGTGGGAGATCAAGATCATCATGTGCGTACCAAACCCGAAGGAATGTGTTTTGACCCACTTGCCAGTGAAACATGCTCAATCATATTTCCTGTTTTGAACGCAACTCTCAAGTTGTTTGCGCACCAATCTGGGGATTCTCTCGGATTCCCTGATAAAGAAGGAAGGACCTATGGAATTCTACTGGAGATAACTGAAGGCTCCATCGACATCGGATTTAACGCCCGTCCTATAGCGATCCTGATAAACATGACCATTTCACATCCGTATTATCAAGTTGAGGTGTATGCCATGACCCAATACAGTGAATATAAATCTCAGTGGAGCAAAATCTGTTCCGTTATCGATAGTGATTCACGACTGGGGTTGTACCTCGTTATCCTGCTGACCATCTTATTCCTCAAGTATTTTGTGCGTCCATCCGTATCCTTCGCACTTCTCGATACTCTTCGGCTAATTTGCAACTTGGGTCTTCCGGAAATACCCACAGGCGTGGGGCCGAGGATTTATTTGGGTTGCCTTTTATTCTTCGTCGTTACGATGCAGGGAATATTTCAAGGTCGTTTGGCTTCATTGCTAACTAAACCTGAGCCTCTTCGTAATGTTAATACGATGAAGGATCTTGCCGAACTCGGTCATAAAATTTACGGCGTTCAGGGCTCCAAGATGTACTTTGGCGACCCAGTGTTTAAAGAGCGATTTAATTTGATAAAGGCGGAGATGTGCTCCTGGTACCCAATGAACGATCGAAAAGCCGCGTGTGTGTCTCACGGCCGCGGACTCACCGATGAAGCAGCGAAAAACAATCTTCACCTATCGAACGAAGTTTTGGCGGTGCTCCATGTAGCTTTACCGATGCGAGACGATTGGCCGCTCGAAGAGAGAGTCAACACTGTGTTGATGCGATTGGTATCCGCCGGTCTAAAAGTTCACATGAACAAGCAAGTGTTGTATCGATCACGACTGATCATCCAACGCCAAGAAGATGCTTATGAAAATGACGGCATTAAAGTACTGACTCTGGAGCAATTGAACTTTGCATTTATAATTCTGGGGATTGGTCTGAGTCTCGCTACCGTGAGCTTCGTCATTGAATTAATCGTCGGACGACACTGTCGGCGTTTCCCAATTTTTGACGGTGGAACATCGCACAAGCACCGACCGGACGATTTGCGGGACAACCCTGGGTGGGGACTTCGGAAGGTGGACAACGACGCCAGAGACTCCACCCTCGTCGTCGCCTGAGGGATTTCCCAGGGATACGGATTTCCAACGCTGTTGAAGAAGCTCGAAATATTCCTCGCGACCACATAGGATAAATGAAAGGGGACTCATTGGCACAATTCACGATAGGCTGCTTTTTGTCCACGAAATTTACAGCAAAAAACCATGCTTTAGCTCAGCGTGCAATCGAAATATCGTCTTCTCAACTTCACGTGATTCTTGATTCACACGAAAATCACCAAAACTTAGAATTAATACCGTAATATATATTTGTTCAATGTTCACACAGCCTGCGCCACTCTCGAGTGAATCAAATCTATGTACATTCCTTTATCCTCGTCTATAAAAATTCTCCCTGCGCTTCATCGATCAAATTACCGCATTCAAATTTACATCAAAATTCTTCTATCGATTTGTCTAATTTATTTCCCCCTTCCGTCGTTTCACCACACTAGCCGGTGGCGCTAGTGTCGCATTCCCAAATGCAATTCCTCGACCTCAAGATTCTTTCTATATCGCAATAGCAAACCCTCGGGATCCCAGATCCGAGCATCTGGGTCTCCCGACCCGATATATAACAAACCAACCCACATTCGCATAATACATGCCACATCGTAAAATAAATAAATAAAATGAAACAAAACAAACGTAAAAAAAATCTGAGATTTCGATAAAATCTCGTGATCGCGATTAAACGGAACTGCCCAACCTCTGTCCCTCCCTTCTCCACGTTATATTTTCAACTCGTATCTCGACGATTGGTGAAAAAAAATAAATAAAGTCAACGAATTAAAAAAAAATTGAAAAAATTAAAATCCGTCCGTAAATAAAAATAAAAGGACCGACCTTTATCCCATACACTCGTAGTGATTCGTACACACGTAGAGCCAGCATATGAGCTTGAACTATTGATTATTCAAAATCGCCATCAGTGTGAAAAGCCGTAAAAAAATGCTGGTGCGTGCTTGACGATCGTAATTTTTTTTCAGTTTATTCTCTTGCAAATGCATGCTCATCTTGATGCATACGAGGAGTAGCGGTACACTTATATTTCACGAGTATTTGGCATTGTGTAAAGCGTCAACACGAATGCAACACACCATTGCTTCGTGCGAGAATCGGCGTATTCTATCAGTCCATGATAGACCTTCGACATCGAACATCCTTGTGATATGATATTTGCTCGAAGTACCCAATGAACGATCGGAAAGCCGCGTGTGTGTCTCACAGCCGCGTAATCACCGATGAAGCAGCGAAATACAATCTTCACGTATCGCGCGAAATTATGGCGGTGCTCCATGTAGCTTTACCGATGCGAGCCGATTGGCCGCTCGAAGAGAGAATCAACACCATGTTGATGCGATCGGTATCCGCCGGTCTGAAAGTTCACGTGAACAAGCAAGCGTCGTATCGATCACGACTGATTATCCAACGCCAAGAAGATGCCTATGAAAACGACGGCATCAAAGTACTGACTCTGGAACAATTGAACTTCGCATTTATAATTCTTGGGATCGGTCTAGGAATCGCTACCGTAAGTTTCGTCATCGAAGTGGGTCTCGGTCGGAGACGCTTTCGAGTCGCAATAGCGCCGAATCGTTCTTATAATCGAAATAACCGAAACTTCAACTGATTACTTCGCGATTGATCGATACAGGCAGGCAAAAATCTATCCGGCCAAGTGCATCTGTGTAATCCAAACATATTTCCTACCATTGTTTATATTATTCCGCTTTCAATATTTTTCTGAACCTTCATAGTTTTATCATTCCGTTTCCCCGTAAAGTAGAGTCTTGAGACCGTTGAATCCTTACACTAACAAGCCATTGTGTTGCATCCTGGACAAACCCAGCCACCGTAATATGAGTATATAATGTGTAAACACTCTGTATCATAAGCGAATAAAACAAAAATGTGTGCAGGAGCTATTTTTATTACTGCGAATTTACTTTAACGCCGGTTGACGATTTTACCAATAAATGTGGAAGCGATATTGATATCGCGTATACGTCCGAGGCAATATACGCGCCTTTCTATATCCTGATCAACTACACAGATAGCGTGATAACGTACGTGTAAAAAAAAAATTCGCGAGGGACTCTCCACCCGCCCACCGTGCATGCGGGCAATGACGTATGTTCTTCCTCTACCGTATTTGATCGATAACAGCGATGGAAATCTACAAGGACGAAAGGGTCATCCACGACGCAATCGGAATTCGTTTCGTAGGGCTCGTGAGACTGGGCGATAAGCCACAGAGATCAGATCAACGATAAAAACTCATTATTAATTAAAATTTCACGATAACGGTCAGACCGTCGGGGTGCGTGCAACACCAACGTAGAGTCTGCACGTGTCTGCCTTCCAAAGGTCGGACCTTTACGACATACACACGTACTGATTCGTACACACGTAGAGCTTGCATACGAGCGCGATCTATTGATTACTCGAAATCGCCATCGGTGAACCAATGGGAAAAGCCGTTAAATTTCCTGGCCCGTGCTTGGCCATCGTCATTTTTTTCCACTCTATTCTGTTGCAAATGCATGCTTACCTTGATGCATATGGAAGTAGAGCCGCATTTATGTTTTACAGTTATTGATCCCTATTTGCCGACAAGCATTTGGCATTGTGTAAAGCTTCAACACAGATGCAACACACCGTTCCTTCATGCGAGGATCGGTGATTTCGGTCAGTCTATGGTAGACCTTCGACATCGAACATTCTTGTGATATGTGCAAATGAGAAACATGCGTCGAATCAGGAGCCTGCTGATTTTGTTCGGGTTCATCTCGAATACACCTCTCGCGAGAGGTGACACAGGAGGGCTCGACCCAACAGATCCAAGACTCGTCGAAGCCACGGTAAAGTACAAGTCTTTTATGTTCAACTCAATCGATTCAAACAAGTTGGAAAAGTTGAATCTTGATCGTTAACGAGTGTTTCGTTTATCAGGTACAAATATTGGGATCGTGTTACGGAGATCGTGTGACTCCGGTAGGACTCGCTGGGAAATCGATAGGAACGATCAGTAAAGCACTGTGGTCTCAGGATCTTGCTCCCGTGACGTTGATAGACGATACCTCGAGGATCGTCAACGATGGTCCAATCGACCCAAAGACTCGCTACAAGCTACAGGTCTTCGTGGTCTCCGCTTCCTCCTCGGGCACCCTCAAAAAAACCTTGGAACGAGTCAAGGCGTCTGTATGGTGGAATCACATGGCGGCTTTTCTCATACTCGACTGGTCCCCGTCGAGCGACGATTGCTCGAACACCTTTGAAATGTTGTGGACCGCCTGGGAAATGAATATACTCAAAGCAAAGCTGATGTGTCAGCATCGTACCAAAGGTCGATTGATTTACACCTTCAACCCTTACGCGAGTCATGCACCGAATCCTTGGCAATTCGAGAGCATTCACAAGGGAATGAACAATCACCCGTGGACCTTGTTCGTGCGAGATTACCGCGACGGTGAAGGAGTCTGCAACGAATTAGAATTTGATAAAACCCTCGACCTGGGAGGCTACGAGATACGCGCGGCTGTAGGAGATCAATCTCATCGTGAACGCGCCAATTTCGAAGGCAAGTGTTTCGACCCGATTGCCAGTGACACATGCTTGATCCTATTTCCCGCCTTGAACGCAACCCTCAAATTATTTCCTCGCTATTTTGCCGATTCTCTCGGTCACGTGGATAAAGACGGAAAACTCTACGGAATTCTAAAAGAGGCAGCCGAAGGCTCCATCGATATTGGATTGAACGCCCGTCATATAGCAATCCTGAGGAAGTTTACATTCTCACATCCGTATTTTCAAGTTGAGGTGTACGCCATGACCCAACACAGCGAATATAAATCTCAGTGGAGCAAAATCTGTTCCGTCATTGACAGTAATTCACGATTCGGCCTGTATCTCGTTATCCTAGTTACCATCGTATTTCTCAAGTATTTTGTGCGTCCATTCGTATCCTTCGCAGTTCTCGATACTCTTCGGCTAATTTGCAACTCCGGTCTTCCGAAATTACCCACAGGCGTGGGGCCGCGGATTTATTTGGGTTGCCTTTTATTCTTCGTTGTTACGATGCAGGGAATATTTCAAGGTCGTTTGGCTTCAGTGCTAACCAAACCTGAGCCTCTTCGCAATGTCAATACGATGAAGGATCTCGCCGAGCTCGGTCATAACGTTTACGGGGATCCGGTTTTCGCGACGTTTTTTGGTGATTCAGCGTTTAAAGGACGATATCATCCGATAAAGGGGAAAATTTGCTCCAGTTACCCAATGAAAGATCAAAAAGCCGCGTGTGTGTCTCACAGCCGCGTAATTACCGATGAAGCAGCGGAACACAATCTTCACCTATCGCGCGAAATTATTGCGGTGCTCCATGTAGCTTTACCGATGCGAGACGATTGGCCGCTCGAAGAGAGAGTCAACACTGTGTTGATGCGATTGGTATCCGCCGGTCTGAAAGTTCACGTGAACAAGCAAGCGTTGTATCGATCACGACTGATCATCCAACGCCAAGAAGATGCTTATGAAAATGACGGTATTAAAGTACTGACTCTGGAGCAATTGAACTTCGCATTTATAATTCTTGGGATTGGTCTGAGTCTCGCTACCGTGAGCTTCGTCATTGAATTAATCGTCGGACGACACTGTCGGCGTTTCCCAATTTTTCGACGGTGGAACATCGCACAAGCACCGACCGGACGATTTGCGGGACAACCCTGGGTGGGGACTTCGGAAGGTGGACAACGACGCCAGAGACTCCACCCTCGTCGTCGCCTGACGGATTTCCCAGGGATACGGATTTCCAACGCTGTTGAAGAAGCTCGGAATATTCCTCGCGACCACATAGGATAAATGAAAGGGGACTCATTGGCACAATTCACGATAGGCTGCTTTTTGTCCACGAAATTTACAGCAAAAAACCATGCTTTAGCTCAGCGTGCAATCGAAATATCGTCTTCTCAACTTCACGTGATTCTTGATTCACACGAAAATCACCAAAACTTAGAATTAATACCGTAATATATATTTGTTCAATGTTCACACAGCCTGCGCCACTCTCGAGTGAATCAAATCTATGTACATTCCTTTATCCTCGTCTATAAAAATTCTCCCTGCGCTTCATCGATCAAATTACCGCATTCAAATTTACATCAAAATTCTTCTATCGATTTGTCTAATTTATTTCCCCCTTCCGTCGTTTTTTTCGTTACCGCGATTTTCCACAGACGGCGTCACAGTCGCCGAGCAGATGAGAGCTCGTTGAAAATCCGCCCAAACCTCATCGAGCTTCTCTCGCAGGGCGCTGCGGAGCCGGTGGCGCTAGTGTCGCATTCCCAAATGCAATTCCTCGACCTCGAGATTCTTTCTATATCGCAATAGCAAACCCTCGGGATCCCAGATCCGAGCATCTGGGTCTCCCGACCCGATATATAACAAACCAACCCACATTCGCATAATACATGCCACATCGTAGAATAAATAAATAAATAAAATGAAACAAAACAAACGTAAAAAAAATCTGAGATTTCGTTAAAATCTCGTGATCGCGATTAAACGGAACTGCCCAACCTCTGTCCCTCCCTTCTCCACGTTATCTCTTCAACTCGTATCTCGACGATTGGTGAAAAAAAATAAATAAAGTCAACGAATTAAAAAAAAATTGAAAAAATTAAAATCGAAGAAAATTTGTAAAATTCCGGATTTCTTCGAGAAATAATTTTGAATAGTGCCAATGCTGCGATTGAGTTGTCTACGTTGCCAAGTTTATTTCGTTGGTAATCGATGTACCAAGTGTTTCACGAAAATATCTTAAGGCGAATATTTAGGGAGGAATTTGTCTGAATTACGAGGCACGAGATTTCGTGGGTTTTGGGATATTTCGGAGTTATCGCATCGTTCGTGGTAAGAAATTTTTATATGAATTCTATGATATTTGAGAATTTAAGGATTTTAGATTCTTTTTTATTCGTCCAACTCTTTTCATGAATTGGCACCATTTTTTTTCCTTTATTATTTCTGGTTTTTGAAATTTCTCATGATTGGCAATTTTTTCTGTTTGATTTGTCAAATTATTACAGAATTTTTACATTTTATTTGTTCGGATTGGCAATTTTTGTGCTATTTTCAATTTTTAGCACAATCCGTGCAAATCGTCTGAATTTATCTCCTTCGTTATTAATTTTTTTTCCATTCAGCAATTTTTCTTATTCCCAGAACAATTTTCTCAAATTATTTTCCAATAAATCCGAACGATTTCAGGCATATTTAAAGGAGAATCCGATGTCGTAGCCTCCGCCCTACCTAAACCGTGACGATTCTTCATAGCCCAAGAACGGAACGGAACGGAAAAAATTCCAAAAGGCTGCAAAACGGTGGAAATAATCCACGGTCGTAGTCGGTGAATGGTGTTGCAGATAGATTCGGTGTGGGGTTGGGCGTCACCACCGCTGCGTCTGCAGCTAGCCGGTGGCAATCGCTTGGTCGGGGCAGCGTCGGCGTTGGCCGCCGCCGCCGCCGTCGCCGGGGCCCCGGGAGGCTCGTCGTCGTCCACGGCATCATCATCGTCCACTTCTGTGAATTGCGCCCAATCCTCTGGCCAGAGGATGGGCGAAATGGTGGTGGAGCGGGCTCCTTCGCCCGCCCGGCTAAGTCACACTTCGGAAAAACATCCGAGAGCCACCCTGACCGAGCTAAATGTCCTTCGAAGACATCGAGAATTGTGCGACGTTGTTCTCAACGTCGGCACGCGCAAGATTTTCGCTCATAGAGTCATTCTATCCGCTTGCAGTCCTTACTTCCGGTAATTATACTTATTTTCAATTTTTTTAAATATTTTAACTGGGAAAAAAAATTTTTTTTGTAGAAATTTATTTATTTATTATTATTATTGTTATTGAAATTAATTATATTAAATTTATTTTTGCGACTACAAGTAAATTGAATGTCGTCTTGGAGTTGCTTCATTTATTTATTGATTCATTGATTTTTATAATTATTTAATTCAATTGAATTTAATTTATTTTTGCCAATATTTTTATTTTTCTTTATTACAGGGCGATGTTTACCGGTGAGTTGGCCGAATCGCGTCAGACCGAGGTAACGATAAGAGACATCGACGAGGTTGCCATGGAATTACTCATTGATTTTTGCTACACGTCTCACATCATCGTCGAGGAATCCAACGTTCAGACTCTCTTACCGGCCGCTTGTCTGTTGCAACTCGCCGAGATACAAGACATATGTTGCGAATTTCTCAAACGTCAATTGGATCCGTCCAATTGTCTTGGAATACGGGCTTTCGCCGACACTCACTCGTGTCGCGAATTGCTCAGAATCGCTGACAAATTTACTCAACACAATTTTCAAGAGGTTAATTTTTTTTTCTTATTATTGGCAACAAAAAAAACAAAAAAGAAAAATTCATAAATCGTATTTTTGGCATCACACCTGTTACTAAACGACTCTAAAATTTTCATAATTGATCTTATAGTTTTGTTACATTTGTCGTCATCTAAACAAATAATTTCCATTATTGTTATTATTATTATTATTATTATTATTATTATTATTATTATTATTATTATTATTATTATTATTATTATTATTATTATTATTATTATTATCATTATTATTATTATTAATATTATTATTATTATTATTATCATTATTATTATTATTATTCATCAATAATTTTTCATAATGTAGAAAATCGATAATTATTATTTTATTCATTCCTCGTCGTTATAATAATAATAATAATAATAATAATAATAATAATAATGATAATAATAATAATAATAATTGCATGATATAATAATATCAATCAACTAGTTACAATATTTATTATTCTTCTTCATTAAATTTTTATTATTTATTATTATTTATTTCGATAAAATTTACTACAATTACAAAATTAATTACGATCCTGAGATCAATTTGTCATAACTTCATAGCCGCAAATACAATTTTACCCCCAAATTATCCGTCCCCAAAAATAAAAATCAACAAATCAATCGACAAACAACTATAAAAAAAATTCTCCAACAGGTAATGGAGAGCGAAGAATTCCTCCTGCTACCCGTGACCCAACTCGTCGACATAATATCCTCGGACGAATTGAACGTAAGAACGGAGGAACAAGTTTTCAACGCCGTGATGAATTGGGTCAAATACAACGTAACGGAACGTCGTCAAAACCTCTCCCAAGTTTTGCAACACGTGCGTTTGCCTCTCTTGAGCCCAAAATTTTTGGTTGGCACGGTTGGTTCGGATTTATTGGTGAGATCGGACGACGCTTGTCGCGATCTCGTGGACGAAGCAAAGAATTATCTCTTGCTACCCCAGGAACGTCCTTTGATGCAAGGACCACGAACGCGTCCACGAAAACCCACGAGACGCGGTGAAGTTCTTTTCGCCGTTGGTGGTTGGTGTTCGGGCGATGCTATAGCAAGCGTCGAAAGATTCGATCCTAACACGGCTGATTGGAAAATGGTCGCACCAATGAGCAAAAGACGTTGCGGCGTTGGTGTGACGGTTTTGAACGATTTGTTGTACGCCGTTGGAGGTCACGACGGACAAAGTTATTTGAACAGCATCGAAAGATACGATCCACAGACTAATCAATGGTCTTGCGACGTCGCACCGACGACTTCTTGTCGAACGAGCGTCGGAGTAGCGGTTTTGGACGGATTTCTTTATGCCGTTGGTGGACAGGACGGTGTTCAATGTCTCAATCACGTTGAGAGGTGAGCAGTCGGGGTTTTTGTTTGAGGCGTTTCGGGGTGGGGATTGAAAATTGGGGGGAATTTAAAATTTGAGGAAGGATAAAGTGGTTTGGGAGATTAGCGATAGTTTCGCGAAAATTGAACATTTTTGGATGAAAAAATTCATGAGAGTTCTTCGATGTGTGTTGTAATTGATGGTGCATAGTGTGGTCTGGTGATATCGTCTTAACGTGGTTAGAAAAATTATGAGAATCCGTTATTTTTTTCGCAACTAAATGGGATACTCTCTTGAGGAGCTTGGATGGGAGATTGGAAAAGCGGTTTTCTTCTAGATGGTTCGTTTTTCCGAAAAACAGCGAGAACGGTTGTCTGCGGGATAATTGGACGCAGTGAACCGTTCTCGATTTTTATTCGAGAAAACGATCCTCACTGAGAAAAGTGCTTTGCAGTTTTCGTTACCGACTGAGGAATTTTCAGAAAAAAAAATCTAAAAATAATTGTTTTTTAAATCGAAGGTACGACCCGAAGGAGAACAAATGGTCGAAGGTATCACCTATGACGACGAGACGTCTTGGGGTTGCGGTGGCGGTGCTAGGAGGTTATCTGTACGCGATCGGCGGGTCCGACGGTCAGGCGCCTCTCAACACCGTCGAGAGATACGATCCACGTCAAAACAAATGGACCCAAGTTTCGCCAATGTCGACGAGGCGAAAACATTTGGGTTGCGCGGTTTTCAACAATTTGATATACGCGGTGGGCGGTCGGGACGATTGCATGGAGCTGTCGAGCGCGGAGAGATACAATCCTCACACGAATTCATGGAGCCCGATCGTCGCCATGACCGCCAGGAGAAGCGGGGTAATTATTACAATCATTGGAAAATATATATCTTACATAATTTTTTTTTTTTCGGAATTTCCGAAATAATTTAAAAGCATAATAATATAATAATAATATTATATTATATTGTTTTAATATTATATTATTATTATTATTATTATTATTATTATTATTATTATTATTATTATTATTATTATTATTATATTATTATTATTATAATTATTCTATTATTCTATTATTATTATTATTATTATTATACTATTATTATTTTATTATTGTCATAATAATAATAATAATAATAATAATTATTATTATTATTATTATTATTATTATTATTATTACAATAATTATTATTATTATTGATATTATTATTATTATTATTATTATTATTATTATTATTATTATTATTATTATAATTATTATTATTGATATTATTATTATTATTATCATTATTATCATTATATTATCATAATTATATTATTATATTACTATCATCATTTTATTTATTTGTATATTATATTATGAATATAATATTATCTTTTTTTTATATTTATATAATATATTTATGCCTTCAAAAATATTTTTTTTTCCTTTTTCAATTTATTGAATTATTCAATCAATAAAAATTCGGAATAAAAACCTTTTCCTCGTGATTCCAGGTCGGTTTGGCAGTGGTGAACGGCCAGCTGTACGCCGTCGGTGGTTTCGACGGTCAATCTTACCTGAAAACCATCGAAGTTTACGATCCCGAGCAGAATCAGTGGCGTTTGTGCGGTTGCATGAATTATCGTCGTTTGGGAGGCGGCGTGGGAGTGATGAGGACACCGCAGACCGAGAACTACATGTGGTAGCTCAGGCCCCCGTATTCGGCTCGACAGGGGGCTGAAACACCGACGAGCAGCAACGGTCAGGGCGCGGGAACGTCGCCGATTACGTCCGTTGGGTCGGCAACGACTCCATTGACCCCGGTCACGCCTTCGGCTCCTTTATCCGCTCCCGTAGTCTCGAACAACGCGAGAAAACGCTACAGACGTTCCATGAGCATCATCTGAGGATTATTCGTCATCGTTCGCTCGGCTCTTGATCGAATTTAGGTTATTTTTTAATCATTTTTTTTTTTTTTTGCTCGTAAACGAAAAATTACGCGATAAATTTGATTTTTATGTATTTTTTCTTCGGTTTTACATCGTAATTCGTTGTGGCGATCGATGGAGCATCGTTTGCACGATATTCATCGTCATTCGCTCGAAGTTTGATCGAATTTATTATTTTTTAAATCATTTTTTTGGCTCGTAAACGAAAAATTACGCGATAAATTTGGTGATTATTATTTTTTTTCTTGGGTTTTTTTAATCGTAATTCGTTGTAGCAATTGAAAGTCGGTAATCGTGAAGAGTAAGAGAAATATCGTTGCCAGTGTATATTATTTAATATTTTATTCGCATTTGTATTATAATTATTAACGATAATATCGAATTAAGCGTCGTTGAAAAAAAAAATAAGAAAAAGTAAATCGATTTAGAAAAAACGATGGAATCAATAGCGAAGATTGTTAATCAATTTTCAACGCTCGATCGTCGTCGCATCTTTCGGCTTTATCATGCATTTATCTGTCTAATTCGATTTTATGCATTTTTTTTTCTAATTTTTTTTTTGTATCGAAAATTAGAAATTTGACTTTTCGTTCTGCATTTGGATGATCGTCGCGATTCTTCCATAGATAAATGAATACATTTTTTAGCGTCGTTCGCCCTTTGCGCGGCGAGAAAGAAAAAAAATACAAAAAAAAAAAGAAAATAAATAAATAGAAAAAAAAAATCCGTTTGTCAAACGAACGAGACGATAAAATTGTAATTAAATAATTCACGCGGACGTAAAAACGGATATATGCACACTGCCAATGTTCACACCTTCGGGCCTTTTTCCCTTCGGCCTCATTTGCCCATACGAAACCTTTCTTATCCTTCGTTCTATTTTATTTTATATTATTTTTTTATTTTTAAACATTTATCAATTTTTTCTTTCCCATTTCAGCTCCTTCCGCGCGTCTTCTATTTATTAAAGTACGTTAAAACCTTCTTCGTTACGCCTTAAGATTATTATCGATATGATTAAATGAAGAGAAACACTCTCCGATTCAGACGTACCGTAAAAAAAAAACAAATTGTAAATGATCAATATTGATTTTGTATATATTGAGAAGTAAAAGAAATCGACAACAACAAAATGTGAAGAAAAGAAATACGAAAAAAAAAAAAAAAAAAAGAAATAAAAAGAACAAATGACAAAATTTTGTCCAACGAAGCAACGTCGAGATAACGAAAAACAAATATATTGTTAAAAACAATCGTGTAATTATTTATTTACTTTAATTAATCCTCTTAAGTTCTTTTCAGGCTCCGCGGAGATTTATGAGGACTTTGTCGATGATTCAGATTCTGCATTTCGATAAAAAATTGAATGGATGAAATGAAATGTATAATAAAAATTACAGAACGTAATCGAGTGATTGACGAAGGAAAGAAGAAGAGAGGATGTAGAAAATCGGGGACAGATGACGTTTTCTAAGCCGTTCGTGAAGCCTCGATAGCGATTTCCCATAATCTCCGATAAGCAACAAAAGCCTGTGATTGTGTCAGTTAGTCTCAGACGCTATTTCGAGCGACCGAGAAGGAATGAAAAATATTCGACGTCTCGGTCTCGCTCATAACGATACGACAATGATAATAATAATAATAAAAATTATAAAGTTACAAATCGTTCAAAATGTCTGAGAAAAATATACCATAATAATAATAATAATAGCTAAAAAATGAATAAAATAAACCGTTGCTCTTTGTACAATAAAATTGTACGAGCAATTCGTCGGTTAATCTCGTACAGAGATGAAACAATTGGAAACAATCATCCGAGAATTAAAAACAAAGAGGATGACGTAGTCCAGAAGCAGAAAAAAAGAAAGAGTGAAAAATGAAATGAAAGATGATTCAGGAACCGGACATCAGGAGGCGCTTCTTCGTCCACGATCAACACTCGCTGCCTCCATTTTCTCAACTTTTTCGTTTCTAAAAACAATAACAATAATTCAAAAGAACGAAAATAAATTGTCTGAGTTTTTAATTTTGAAACGAGTGCGCGCGCGCGACTTTCACCGTCTTCATAAACCGGAAGTGAATCGCTAAAAAATCGGTAATCAATCCAAAAAAAACATCGAACAAAAGAGAAATAAGCAAAGAGAAAGAAAAAAAGATTTTGGCGCATGCGCACACGACCGAAAATCAGCCGCGACGACGAAACACGCGCGGATTTTTGTTTTTTTTTGTTTCGCGAAACAAATATTTGAATTCCTGCGAGTTCGAAAAAAAGAATTTGAGAACGCGAAAACAACGTGAAAAAAAAAAACGAACAATCGAATTTGCACGGCCGCGCGTGGTCGGATGTGAAGATTGTGAGAGAAAGAAACAAAAGGAAAAAAACAAAATGGATCCTATGGCAAACGCTTATGCGAACAGAATGCAAGAAACTTACGAGGACGAGGAAGAACGAAAACACTTTCAAAGAATCGTCGCTGCCTTCAAATATTACAAGTTCGTGTTGTCGAAGTTATTTTAATTGTTCCGAATTTTTTTTCAAATTTTCCGTTGGGTTTTTCAATTTTTAATCTCGATTTTTTAATGAGTTTTGAGGTTAGGTTTTTGGGGAATCGGAGTTATGTTGTTTTGCAGGAATTTTGGGGTTTTTTTGGGTGGGGGAATTTGGATTTTTGCATCGAGAATTGAATGTTCAACGGATGGAATTGAAAATTCGTGACATAACCTAAAAAATTGCAAATTTGAGGAAAATTGGGATTGAAAAAGCTTGATTTTGATGGTTTTTGGGGAAATGTTGATGAAAATTTGATGCAGGAACGTTTTGGAGGCATTACGGAGCAATTAGGAGCGATCTTGGGATTGCTAACCTCAAAATTGTTGTTTTTCTGTTCCTTATTTTTTAATTTCCAAAGTCCTTCATCGATCGTCGCATCCACAAATCCATAACTCGCCCTCGATCGCGTAAAAAAATAGGACGATTTTATTCGCAGACCGCACTCGTTGCAGCGAGTGAAGAAAACCGAGGCTTACTTGCTATCCCTGCCGACTCATCATCAAAAATTATTGGCAAAGTATCGAGAGCACCTGCAGGAGGTTAAATTATGCATCGAAAACAACAACGATATCATCAAATTGATAATAAAGGATGTTTCGCACATATTCGAGAACGTCAATCCGAGCAACTCTCACAACGGCAGTGTAAGATCGAGTTGAGCGCGTCTGCGTCAAAACTTTATCGCCTTTTGTCGCATTAGACTCTTTTTATATATTTAAAAAAAAAAAAAACTGATTTATTTGCAAAATTCTTTCAAGATTTATTTTTAAGCTTTCAAATACGTAATTCCGTGATCTCTTCGCTGCCGTCGACGCTGTCGAGTCGCCAAGCAGGAGTTTGTGTAGTAGATTGAATTTCATTGTTTGTTTTCCCTTTTTTTTTTGCCATTAAATTGATTTTTTTTAGCGACTAACAAAATCCTCGACGAATGACAGAAAAAAATGTTATTGTATGAAATATAGGTAGGTCTGATTGCAGACACTGAATCCGAGGCCGGTGTTGGCAGATCAGGAAAGGGTACAGGCGACCATCAAACAATTGGTTCGAGATTGGAGCGTCGAAGGCACGGACGAGAGAAATTCTTGCTATCGGCCCATCATCGATGAAATAGTCAATCAATTTCCTCTCGATTATTGGTAAGATCATCGGTCGATCCATCAAAAATCATTTCATGCAAACGAATACATTTTCTGAATTATTTAAGCTATTATCGGTGATTAATTATTATTATTCAATTTTTATTCATGCTAAAAAATTTCCAGAACAATCTCAAAAATTTCATCTACAGAAAACAAATTGCTTAAAATATTGTTCAAACAACGACGATGAAAGAAAAATGAATGAATAAATTTACAAAATTCTTAATAAAATGAAAACTTAGAGATTTCTTCCGTAGTACGCCATCGGAAATCCAAGTTTTGGTTCCGGGGGCTGGACTAGGTCGTTTGGCTTTTGAAATTGCCAAACAGGGCTACACTTGTCAAGGGAATGAATTTTCTCTGTTCATGCTTTTCGCCTCGCACTTCGTTCTCAACAAGTGAGTCAATCGATTAATTCGAAAACGTATTAAATTCAATTAAATTCGAAGAAAAAAAGAAAAATTTGTTTAATTCTTTAAAAAAAACCAATTAAATTTGAAGAACAAAAAAAATGGATTCAAATGTTGGTAATTTTGTTGAAAAAAAATAGATGCAGAGGAATAAATTCGTATCAGGTTCATCCTTGGGTCCACCAGTACATGAATAATCTATTTTCCGAGCATCAGATCCAAGCTGTAAAATTTCCCGACGTAAATCCGAGCGATTTGCCCGAAAACGCACAATTCTCGATGACTGCCGGCGATTTTTTGGAAGTGAGTTGCTCTTTTTTAAAATTCTCATCTCAAACCACGAAGACAAATTTTTTCATCATTCCAAGGATCGAAATTAATTTGTTTTATTAATTTTAATTTTGTTATCGTTCCTTTTCGAGGTTTATACGGAAAATAATCATTGGGATTGCGTTGCAACGTGTTTTTTCATCGATTGCGGAAACAACGTCGTGCAATTCATCGAAACGATCTACAAAATTTTGAAACCCGGCGGAGTTTGGATTAATCTTGGACCACTTTTGTATCACTTCAGCGACATGCCGATGGAAGATTCGATAGAACCGAGCTACTCCGTTCTACGTGAAGTCATTCTCGGCTTTGGTTTTCATTTGGAGGTTCGATTTATTTTTAAAATCCAAATCCATTAATCAATCTTTTTATTTAAATCGATTTTAAAAAAATCCATGATAAATAATTATGACAAATAATTATTTATTCATTTATCTACTGTTTATAAATAATTGATTCCCATTGATTATTGATTCTGATTAATTATTGATCATTAGCTAATTTATTTTTCAATTTATTATTTATCTATCAATTAGTTATTATTTGTTATTTATTATTATCATATTTTTATTATTTATTTATTTATTTTATTTTATTATTGATTAATTATTGATTCTGATCAATTATTAATTATTAATCATTGGCTAATTTATTTTTTAATTTATTATTTATCTATCAATTATTAATTATTTATTATTGTTATATTGTTATTATTTATTTATTTATTTCTTTTAATTTATTTTATTTTATCATTGATTAATTATTGATTCTGATTAATTATTAATTATTAATCATTAGCTGATTCATTTTTTAATATATTATTTGTCCATCAATTATTTATTATTTGTTATTTATTATTATTATATTTTTATTATTCATTTGTTCATTTTTTTTAAATTTATTTTATTTTATTATCCTATTTTTCCAACTTTTTGGCTTGTTGAGATGTATGTATATTTTTTTTAAATTGTTATCCTAATTTGCAGAAAGAAATGATGAAAGTTAAAACGCGTTACGCTCAAAACGTGAATAGTATGCTGCAGTGCGAGTACAACAGCGTTTATTTCGTTTGCCGAAAGCCAAAGAGAACGACGGGAGGCAACGTCGCGACTTCGGAGCACAGAAACGGTTCGGAAATGTCGACGTCGAATGGCTCACAGGAACAGGAAAATTAAAAATAAAAATTAGATACGAAAATAAAATAAGATAAAAAAAAATGAAATTAAAAAAGAAAATCAAAGAATTTACGGTAAAATAAATAATAATTTCTGCTAAACATCGAGCGTTGATCGACCACAACGTGAACGATCGTCGGACGTTTAACACAATTATAAAGAATAATTGAAAAATGTTCGAAAAAAAAAAGAACAAACGAAAAATTATCAACAATAAAAAATGTTTATAGAAAAAAAATCGTGATTAACGCGCTTTTACGTGCGATCGCTCTTGTTACGGAGCGTTGAAGATGTATATAGGACAAGATCGGATAGGCTCGAGATCGCCGAGATCCATTTTTATAATTAATCCATTAAAAAAAAAAAAAAATCGTTTTTTTTGTAATTTTTTTTTTTTTTTACGTCTGAGTCTTCCGATTCGCTCTCTTAGTCATTAACTAATGAACTTGTATAACTTCGTCTCGCGAATGAATTCGATCACCTGCCAAAATACTCGTAAATAAATTTTTGTAATTTTTTTTTTTCGGGTCAATAAAAAAAGGAATAAAATTAATTTTTTTTTTTTTTTAAATAAACGAAAAAATTGTAATAGTGCCTTCTACGATGCTTCGATCTATGAAAATAACGAATTTACGAATTGCGACCCGATTAAAAATAATTTTTCGGTTCGAGAAAAATTTATAATTAAATCGAATGATAGAAGAAAAAAAAAGATGAACAAACGTTAATTAGAATTATATTATAATTTGTGTAAAATGCGATTGATATAATTTTGTAGAAAGAAAAAATGCAATCGAGAGTGTGAGAAAGAAGATCAAAGAAGAATATTTTACGAATAATGGAATATATCAAGAGCGAAAGAAAAAAAAACAAACAGAACGAATTTGTTCGAGATTTTGTAATTTATGTAATTGAATCTAAAAAAAAAAAATTAGAGAAGGATGTCACAAATGACGAGGAATAAGAAATGGCATAATACGAACGACAATTAAATGAATTCTGGTCGCAATAAACGAGCAAAAAAAAAAATTGATCTTTCATTTATTTACAAAAAAAATTAACTAAAATTAAGATTGAAAGAAAAAAAATGTTTTTATCATATTTACAGACTTTTGTTGAGATATTGTACGAAGAGGTGGGTTATTTGGCTCGTCTCGATCTGATGCATCTTGCTGTAGGTGAGAAACTGCCTCCTGAGCCTCGACAATTGCGATGGATTTCCCGATCGTTCTATCGACGTTCCTTCGTGACCGGGAATTTTTATATCGCTCGTTATACCCATTTTTTCAGCCGCTAAAATTGTCTGAGCACAAAAAAAAACCATAAATAATTCTTCTCTAAGGATAATTTTATTTTGGTAATTTCTATGACGATTAAAAAATAAATAAATAAATGTAAAAAACTTACGCTGGCGATTTAAAAAATAAATGAATCAATAAAAAACTTACGCTGACGATTAAAAAATTAATAAATCAATGAAAAACTTACACCGACGATTAAAAAATGATGAAATCGATAAAAAAAACTTACGCTGACGATTTCTTGAGTTATCTTGTCGAGCTCGTAGAGATAATTCGTGGATGACAACGGCGCCTTGAAGAAATTTTCAGTTTTGTAAATATAATCATTAATGAATCAAAAAAAAATCAATCCATGTAATATTATTGTATAATTATTACATGATAATATTATTGATATGAAAAATCTTTTTTTTTTTTCATCAATTATAGAGATATCATATTTTCACTCAGGAAAATTCTGCGACTTACGCATTGAGTGCTCATATTTGGCTTCGGCGCTTTAACTTCGTAGAGAGAATTGTAGATGTCGTCAAATGCCAACAAATCATCCGGAGTGACTACAAAAAGTGGCGAATCCCAACGATTTCCATTATCCGGCGTTTCGTACCTTGAAAAATTTCACATAATTGAAACAACAAATTCAGGAAAATAAATTGAAATAAAATTATTATAAAAATTTATCGAATCGCAAATGTCGCGAACCTCATGACCAAAGCGTCAAAAATTTCTCTGGAGTAACGATCGCCTTCGGGTCTCGATTCGTTCAACAGCCAAGCGTGTTCCACCGGCAAATCGCACTGAACCGTGCACTGAGGAGTTTTGTACAATTTCGACATACAATAGATCTCGTAACGATATCCCTTTATGTAATTCGTTCCGTCGACTATAAGCACGTCAGTGGGATTGAGAAGACGTTGCGCATTTGATTTTATATCGCTGCGAACGCCTTTTTCTTTCTTCGAATCTGCAATCGCCAGATTTTCAAAGAATAATCATTGCCTTGGTCCGAGTAATTAAAATTTACAAGAAATTCCATTTCTTCAAAAAATAAAGATTATAATAATCTTCAAAACAATTAATATTATTTATTGTCATTTTTATAAATCATAAAAGAATAATATAAAAAATATACCGGAATAAAATGTATTTTTGTCGTAACCAGCTTTCGCAATGCTGTCAGATTCGCTGATTATTTTCACGTTCTTCGATCTTTTGTTATCAAAATAATCTTTGAGTTCTCGTACTCTCGTTGTTTTTCCACTCGAAGGCATTCCCGTTATTACGATTAATGGCATTTTTCTAAATGGAAAAAATTCTAAATACAAAGAATATTTTTTTCCAGTTTTCCACGAGTAAATGTTGGTAAATGTTTACAATGTGCGAAGTTGACCCAACCTAACTTGAACTGCAATCGTGGAATCGTCCCAAATAAGGTCCAGGTTTTTTTTCTTCTTAGTAATGCGTATTATGACGGAAATTTATATTCTTTCAGGTAATATGACAGTACGTGAAGTGATTATGTAGCTGCGACTTGGTTGAGAGTCCAATTCAAACCAATTGCAACAAAATGGCCGTCACCGGTAATTTATCGTGTTGAATAACCACAAATTAACTTCCGGCTTCGACTCTGTGCAGATTATTGAGGTAATTATTACTATGAGGAATTATTCAGGCAACAAATTGACGATAATTGGAATATGTCGTCCATAGCCGGTCATTTTGGGCTCATCGAAAAATGACCGGTAAAGTGACCGCTTCGAGATTTCGCGATTCGTACTAAAACTAGATACGAAAGTCGCTTAAAAAACCTCTGAATCATGCCGAAAAAGCGTTTCAA
Source organism: Sussaba pulchella (assembly GCA_963971145.1). Classification (NCBI taxonomy): domain Eukaryota; kingdom Metazoa; phylum Arthropoda; class Insecta; order Hymenoptera; family Ichneumonidae; genus Sussaba; species Sussaba pulchella. The sequence goes on from OZ020172.1 coordinate 13,211,916, forward strand.
AAACGTGGCTAGGGATATCTACCCGATCGCCAAATTTCCGATTCGGTAATTTGACCGTCCGGTAATCTAACCAACATTCAACGACAAACGATTTCCCCAAGGCAATCGCTTGCGAATCAGCCCTAAAAACCGTTCATCCGCGTGTTCCCAAAACTTCCCCCAAAAAAAACCAGCTTCTCCCCCGCCATTGCAATCTTCCCCCAAAACCCTTCTGCCCCAAATTTTCCCCCCCAAGCCCCAAACTCGAAAAAATCCCCCAAAAAATCCCCAGCTTCCCGAAAATCCTTCCAAAAAACCCACATCCGCATCCAAAATCCCTCAAACCTCGTCCAACCAAAAAAAAAAACCTCCCTCTCCCCCCAAAAACCCGCGCATTTCCCGCCCCCACCTCCCCAACTTCGGGAAACTTCCAATCCCTGCCAAAAAATCCCTCACAAACCCGTCAGAACCGTCGAAACCGCCGCTAAAAACCCATCCAAACCCCATTCGACCCGCAACGTGCAAAGGTGGCGCTGCGATCGCTCATCCTCCCTCCCGCCCCTGCCCCCGTGCGCCTCGCCCCCGCTCGCGATGTGTTGCCGTTTCGTTGATTAAATGGCTGTTGGTCGGCCATGATGGCTTTCAACAGGGATCGTGTCACGCAAACATGTTTTCGAAGTGATATATCTCGTGCGGTGGACTGAGTGTGAGCGTGATAGAGCGCGATGGCCGGGCAACGATGAGGCCCTGAGCCGCCTCCGCGCCGGGTTTTACGGCGGCAGGACCCGCGCCCCCGAAAAGTAACACGAAAAAAAAAAAAAAAAACGACGATAAGACACGGATTTAAAAAAAAAATCAACCAACCATTTTTTTTCTCCTTATTTTTACCGAAGAAAACGCTTCTTCGTGCGTTCCCCCTCCGCGCGCGCCCCTCTCCCCCTTCCCCTTCGACCGTGTGTTCGGGCTGTGTTCATCGACATAAAACACCATCGTCGTCTTCGTCGTCTTCGACTCCATCATCGTCGTCGTCGCCGTCGTCGTTGGGTTTTCCTTCGCATTGGCGTAACCACGAAAAAACGCTTCTGTCGTGGCCGCCCTGAGTTCTCCACGTTTCGTGATAGGTTTTTTTTTCGTTTTCCGGTTTCCCAACCTCGGTCATGTCCGTCTAGCATCCCGGATAGGAGAAAAGACCCGACGGTGGAGGAAAAACGAGAGAAGAGAGAGAGGAAGAGGAAAAGAGAGTGAGAGAAAGAATAAGACACGAAAGGAAAGAAAAATAAGTAATAATAAAACGACAACGGGAATAATCGATAATCGACATTCGATACATATCGATTGTGGACTGACGGAACGAACGGAAGCGGAACTGAATAAAAGGAACGATTTTTTTTTTTTTGAAACGAATAATCAACAACAATAAACCAACCCAAGAGGAAATAATTTGAGGAAAGTCGGGGGAGATAAAATATATTTATCGAGCCGACAAAGCTGGAGCCTCCGATATAGACGTATATATCTATATATAAATATATACCACACATATATATTCATCTAGGGAAAAAATTGAATCTCCAGTTGCCGATAAACCCCCGGAACGACCGACAAACTAATTTTTCCTCGAACAAACGTCAAAAACGAAGCCGGAGAGGCCGCGAAAAACAAAAAACCGGAAACGGAACGAAGAAGAAACGTCACAATATATACATCCATATACACAAATATATAGATATATATATATAAATCGTCCGTACACAACTTACCTCCCTCTCTCTCTCGCTCGCGTAAAAAAAAACTTCAACGTGAACGAACGAAACCATAATCAAGACTGAGCGAGAGAGAGAGCGGATAATTAATCATCACCTCCACCGTCATCGTCAAAAAGCATCGCAATTGTCAAAACGCAACTCGGAAGCGCGAAGTAAATCCTGGATATTCGACGTTTAAGGGTGCTTCGAGGAAGAAACCAACCGCAATAAAAACACCATCGACGTCAGTGTGACAAATTCCGGTGATTCAACCATCGGCGTTTTTCCCCCATAAAGCGCATGCGCGCGCGAGCGCGTTGCATCCGAGCGCAGCCATCAACCCTCCCCACCACCTTCGTTTCAAAGCCCTACGGCCTAGAGAATTTTCCCTCTCTCGCGACTCTAGCGCTTCCCCTCTCTCGCTCTTCGGCTACGTTCGTTCAGAAAAAAAATACATGCACACACACACATGCGCATATATATATTCGACGACGGATAAACACAGACACGGCGGAGACGTTGGTTCACGCACACCCGTGAAAAATTCCGCGAGCGCGAAAAATTGTCACAACGTAAACCCGGAGCTCACGGGGGTTCGGGGTGGGGGGGGGGAATTGTAATCGAAAACGACGGTGATCGTCGGGATTGTTGATAACGCGGGCGGGTTTAACCGCTTCACGGATTCCAGGATGAGCAAGCTGTCGTTCAGGGCGCGAGCCCTGGACGCATCCAAGCCGATGCCCATCTACATGGCCGAGGAATTGCCAGATTTGCCGGACTACTCCGCGATCAATCGTGCCGTGCCTCAAATGCCAAGCGGCATGACAAAAGAGGAGGAATGCGTAAGTTCCCTCCCCTTTTTTTTCTTCGTACACTCGAATTTTCATTTTTCAATCATTGTTGTTCGAGTTTTGTTTGGTTATATCGTCACGAATGTCATGACAGGGCATAATAAAAATCAATCAATCAATCTTTCGCTCTCTTCCACGCTTTTCGTCTTTGATTCTTGCTAATCTATCTCTCTCTCTCTCTCTTTCGGGGTTGAGAGAACTTTGCAAAACTTCGAGCACGACGTTTTGCAATGCACGGGACGAAGCAATGTTCCGGTGGATGACCGCGTTTTATGATTTCAGGGATTGAGCTTTTTTATTTTGATTTTTTTGGTGGATCTTTGAGGTTAGGGTTTGAAGCGTACGGAACGTAACGTACGCGGTGAGGTCCGTTGTTGGTTTGTTTATTGGCCAGCATGTTTTTTTTTTTTTTTTTAAGGACGCCATTTTGCCACCTCGCGTGCACCATAACCCGAAACTACGTACCCCTCCTCCTCCTCCTCTTACCTCCTCGTCCACGACAATGGTTATTGTTGGGATATTTGCGCTGCAGATGGCGCTCGAGGGATTTTTTTCGTTATGTTTATTGACAAAATTCACGAATTTTGAGAGATTTTTCGATTGGGGTTTTTTTTTTTTTTTGAGGTTAGGTCCTTTTTTTTGGGAGCAGAGATTTGTTTTTTGTTATTATATTGATGGGAACGAGGAGCACGTGTCGGTCGCGGGCGCCATTTTGGTATCGCGGAATTGGTGGGGGAAATGTTGCAAATTTGGGCCATTGGTTTTTTTTTGCGATTTTTTCAATATGGCGTCTGCGGGTTCTGCATAATTTTGGGTCTGATTTGTGGGATTTGAAAAAAATTTGTTTTTGGTTACGGAGCGATGAAATGAGATGAGTTTGATATTTCAGAGGCGAAGAGAGTGAGAATGTTCGGTGGCGGTTGGTTTCGGAGCGAAGGCGCAGCTTCGGCGAACTGCGGAGAGTCCTGAAGCTCGCCGATCGCTCGTCGAACCAAACGCCGTTGTTGGAATAAATAAATTGAGTCGATTTCGTATAGTCGAGACGATTCCTTATTTTTATACTTTAAGACAACTTTGAAGCAAGGTTCTTGGCTGAGCCAGGCTAATCCAAGCTATTTATAATTAAGGGGCTACTTTTCTACACTTTCTAATGGTTCTTTGCTCCGAAAAATGAAAATAGGAACATCACCTTCAGCGAGCCATATGCACGGGTTTAATAATTCCTACGCCGGAGGTGACGGACCTCGCCGACGCGGAAGCTTACGACAAGATTTATCCGGCGGATTACAAGCTGCCCCGACAACTTATTCACATGCAACGTTAGTAAACCGTTCGACAGATAACGTTTATCGTCGCCAAGATAAATAAATATATATAGTAGGGCACCCTTAATACGGTCACTATGGGATCCCTAATTATCCTACCTCTAGTACGATTCAAGGCATATAAAAAAAAACCTCTAGGCTCAATCGGAGCCTTTTTAAACACCTTCAAGGTGAGCGAAAGTCCGACAATTGAAAATAGACGATCGAGAAAGACGATTTCAATCAAATGCGAATTATCTAACGCTCAGCGACAACCCTTAAAGGTGTCCTACGGCTCTCCAATTTTACCCAGGTGTTCTTTCAACATCATACTGGCATTCGGAAAGTTTTAATTCCCAAAATGATCGTATTAAGGCCCACCCTGATATTTATATTGTTTTTTTTTCTATAAATCGATTCCCGGCGACTTTGGAACGATTATTATTTCTCTATTATTTTATTCAGCATTTGCCATGGAACAAGACATCCCCGATTACGACATGGATTCGGAGGACGAAAAATGGGTCGGCGTGCAGAGCAGAAAAATGGATCTGACGCCTCTGCAATTCGAAGAAATGATGGATCGTTTGGAAAAAAGTTCAGGTCGCACCGTAGTGACTCTGAACGAAGCAAAAGCTTTGCTGAAAGAAGACGACGATCTAATTATCGCCGTTTTCGATTATTGGCTCAACAAACGACTCAAAACAGTGAGTTTTTCCCTCAATAAAAAATTTCAAAAGACAAAAAATTAATAATAATAATAAATTTCGACAAAAAATAATTAAAAATTCAGATAAAAATGATCGAATTATTTTTCTTTTCAGCAACATCCTTTGCTTCTAACCGTAAAAACGGAACATCGTCTCGGTTCAGCGGCGAACAATCCTTATCTAGCATTTCGTCGTCGCACGGAAAAAATGCAAACTCGAAAAAATCGTAAAAACGACGAAACGAGTTACGAAAAAATGTTAAAATTACGAAGGGATCTCAGTCGAGCCGTAACGCTTCTCGAATTGGTCAAGAGACGTGAAAAAACGAAACGCGAACATTTGCATCTAACCATTGAGGTTTACGAGAAGAGGTACGTCTTCGACACAATAATAAATACAAAAAAAAAGACAAATTTTTAACGTCCAAGACTTTAATTAATTTTTTTCATGAGAACATTTGCGTATTCCTTTTAAATAAAATTTTTTTTTGTATCATCAGGTATCAGGCGCAAGACTTCAGCGGTCAAATATTGACCGAAGTTTCGGCGTTGAAGACTACGAGACCGGCTTTTGCGCCTCTTTTCACAAATCAATTCGGCGTTCATCAAAATTGGGCGAACAAAGTTTCCAGCAAGGTAAATACGAATAATTTTTATTCATTTCCGTATTGAAAAATAATCGTTGGATGAATTTCGACGTTTGAATTAATATTAAATTCGCAGGACGAAACATTGCCGAGGAAAGAAAAACGACAGTACAAGAAGAGAAAGCACAAAACGGAAGGTGGACGTTCGTCCGGGATTTCGCAGGACGACGGTGTGAGAACGGGAACGGGAAGCGGTTTGACCGGCAATCGGGACAGTAGGACGACGACGAGTGGCAACGTCGTAGGTCCCGGGGGTGTTTTGACCAGCGGGCTGGACCCGCTAGCGAGTTCGGACGACGAGAGCAATCCTTTGCCGTCCAACTCGCACTCGCAACCCTCAATCGCGTCCGATCGCGACGACGAGGACAACGTCGAACCCGATGGACAATTCGCTTTTAGGCGTAATCGTAATACCAATTATTTGCCGGTAATTGTTTCATCGAAGTATTAATTTTATCGTACGAAAAAATAATTTTTTTTTCATTTTTTTTTTTGTATTAGCGAAGAAATTGTGATAATGATTTGGTTGGAATTGATTTGTGAGGCTTCTTGGGGCAATGATTATAGGTTTTTTTGGATTATCAGTGCCGCTGCTGTGCAAATAATAATGATGATAATGATAGAAAATTATTCGAAGGCTTTTTTGATGATTTAATTTTATTATACGAATTTTTTTTTCTTCATTTTTTTGTATTAGCGAAGAAATTGTGATAATAATTTGGTTGGAATTGATTTGTGAGGCTTCTTGTGGCAATGATTATAGATTTTCTTGGGTTATCAGTGCTGCTACTGATACAAATAATAATGATAATAATAATAGAAAATGATTCGAAGGCTTTTTTGATCTTTTAATTTTATTATACAAATTTTGTTTTATCATTTTTTGTATTAGCAAAGAAATTATGATAATAATTTGGTTGAAATTAATTTGTGAGGCCTCTTGTGGCAATGATTAGAGATTTTCTTGGATTATCATTGCCGCTACTGATACAAATAATAATCATAATAATAATAGAAAACAATTCGAAGGCTTTTTCGATCGTGGAAAAAAAATTATAATTTACGTTTTATGTTTTTATTATTTTTCTTACAGCCTGTATCAGGTGGTTTTGGAAACTGGCCGTGGTGCGACAGAAACGACGGTGGTCTGGCCGAGAAAAAATACAGGTTTGCGCTAACGAGCATAAGCAAACCCACCCCGAGATGCATAGGTTTGGCACGTCGAAGAATCGGTCGTGGTGGAAGGTTAGTTGAGAGAAAAAAAAATATAAATATATATTTATAGGGTCAAAACCGAGCACGTATATTATTTTGATCAATAATTCAGATCAAATCAGACTCTTTGCGTAGAATTTTTTCACATCGTCCGGATTTGTTGAGAGAAAAAAATGTTGAACCATCCAAACGTCGAAATTTTTCTTCACAGGGTCATACTTGATCGTTATTCGAATAGCATGGACGATATATGGTCGAATCTGGACTTTACGATTCACGAAGCGAAGCCAGAGAGCAACGGCGATCCCACGGCGACCGCGACGACAACGACGGCGGTCAAGAAAGAATGGTTCGTTAAATCAATATACAATATTTCAATTAAAACCCACAAAAAAATTTTTTTTCCCACACTTTCCAGCGAATGGAATGCGGTGGATTCGAAAAAATGACAAACTCATAATTCCTAGACCCATTCATAGACTATTGAATTAAAATTTTCGATACGGACGAATTTTTAATGACCCAAAAACTAAAATAATAAAACAATAAAATTTAAAAAAATTCAGAAAAAAAAAATTGAAAGAAATTAAAATTCAAACAATTGAAGATTGAATTGAAATAATTGAATATCAAATAAAAATAATTTAACATTGAATTTGATTTGAAAAATTAAAATCCTAAGAAATTTTATTTATTTTTATTTATTCACCCCCCGAATTTATTCCCCAATTTACCGTACAACGCCTTAATCGTAATTTTTTTCTTCTTCCCCGTCAGGTTGCACTTTCGACCAAAGACTCCGCCCCCGTCGATCCACAGCCCGAGCGACGCCAGCAGCACAGCCAGCGACACCGATTCCGATCCGGAATACACGATTCCAACGATGTCGCGTTTACGCTCAAAATCTCCTTCGTCGTCGCTCCTAGCCACGGATTCGCCTCCCCGTCACCCTAATAATCATCAAAATCGTCGAAACATCTCGTCCTATCCGTTTCCGGCCGAAGCAACGTCGATATGCGTCGACGTTCTCGAACCCGATCGTCTAGGTGACGAACCTCATCAACCGCCCTTCACTTCCGAATTCAACATAACCGATTATTTCACCGTCGATTCTCTGACCGATTTCGATCTCGGTGTCTCCAATCTCCAACAAAACTCGTCGATCCCTCAAAACCCCACAAACCCCCCAAATTCATCAATCGACTCGCCGACAAACAAAAACAACAACAAAAATCACGAAAAAATCGGTTGTTCGCGTTTCAATTTAATTCCAATTGCCAATAATTTATTCGTTGCCCAAAAAAATTCTCCGGACGATAATAATCGTCAAAAAATCGTGGCAACGTCTTTGACAACGTCGACAACGTCAACAACGACGACAACAACAACCACAACGACGACAACGACGACGACAACGACGACGACGACGACGACGACAACGACGAATAATTCAAATTCCGATTGTGTAAATATTTCTCCATCGTCAAACGTTTCGTCGTCAACGTCGTCGACGTCAATGACGACGTCGACGATTCCTCCGACCTCGATGAATCCGAAGATAAATGAAAATTCGTCAAAACCAAGCAGCAACAACGTTTCGACACAATTGAACGTTGGAAATTACGAAATTTCCAATGTAACGAATATAACGAATTTTTCGCGAAATCAATTGACGATGAATTCTAAACAACAATTGTTGCAACAACAACAACAACAACATTATCAACGTTTGTTGTCGAACAATGTGGCGTCTTCGGTCGTCGGAGCTGCTTCTATACTCTCGAAATCATTGACTAGTCCCACGAATAATAATAATATTAATAATAATAATAATAGTAATAATAATAACAATCGAAGCACGTCGAACGTCGCGTCAGGGCCGTCATCTTCAACGTCATCGTCGTCGTCGTCGTCGTCGTCGTCGTCGTCGTCGTCGGCATCGTCGTCATCTTCGTCATCGCCATCGACGTCGTCCGGAAATTTACGAATTTACGGAGGTAATAATTCTTCAAATTTCGGCAACGGGCATCAAAACGGTCCGAATACGTTGAATTTTCATCATCATCAACAATTGACGCAACATCATCAAATTGGAAACAATAATACGACGAATTTGTCGAATCAGGGACAAAATTTTCATCATCATCATCATCACAATCAGCAGCAACAACAAAATTTTCATCATCATTCGATCAATCAACATCACAATAATCATCACAATAATCTTGACCGCGTTTCGACGACGGGAAACAGTTTGTTGATCGGTGGAACGGGATTGAACAACAGTGGGATCAATTCGATCGGTAATTTCGTCGGTGGGGGAACGATCGGGGGTGGAACGAACAATCAAACGATCGTTATATCGCAGAAACATTCGACGGGTAATTTGATGCCGGGTTTTATAGCTCAGAACAAATTGGCGAATCTCGCGAGACAACAGCAGCAACAGCAACAGCAACAGCAGCAAGTGCAGGCGCAATTGCAGCAACAACAGATGCAGATGCAACAGGCGCAGGGCCAGGTACAGGCCTCCGGACAGAATCAACAGATTCCGGCGCCTGGGGAAATTACGCTTAATAGTAATAGGTGAGTTTTTTTTTTCTTTATTCTTTTTGAGGGGTTTTTTTATATTTTTTTTCAAATTGTTTTCCTAGGTAATTTCCAAATTGATTTTCAAATTGATATATAAATTAATTTTTCAATTGATATTCAAATTAATTTTTCCGAACGATATACGAATTAATTTTCATATTGAGTTACAAATTTATATTCGAATTAATTTCCAAATTGATATTTAAATTAATTTTCTAAATTTGTATTAAAATTAATTTCCAAATTGATATTCAAAGTAATTTCCAAATTGATATTCAAATTAATTTTTAAATTGATATTCAAATTAATTTTCAAATTGATATTCAAATTAATTTTCAAATTGATTTTTAAATTTATATTCAAATTAAGATTCAAATTAATAATCAAATTAATTTTCAAATTGATATTCAATTTAATTTTCTAATTAATTTTGAAATTGATTTCCCAATTGATCTTCGAATTAATAGTCCAATTAATTTCCAAATTGATTTTCAAATTAATATTCAAATTAAGTTCAAAATTGATAAACAAATTAATTTTCAAATTGATATTCAATTTAATTTTTTAATTTATTTTCAAATTGATATTCAATTTAATTTTCAAATTAATTTTTAAATTAATTTTCAAATTGATATTCAATTTAATTTTCAAATTAATTTTCAAATTGATTTCCCAATCGATCTTCGAATTGATAGTCCGATTAATTTCCAAATTGACTATCAAATTTATATTCAAATGAAGTTCCAAATTGATAATCAAATTAATTTTCAAATTGATATTCAATTCAACTTTCAAATCAATATTAAAATTAATTTGAAAATTGATTTTCAAATTACTCTCCAAATTATTTTTCTAATCCTCTTCCCGAAATTTTCACATAAGCTTCTTCCCTGAATTTTCAATCAATCTTGCTCAATCAATTCCCAATCAATCTCGTAAAATCAATTCTCACTGCACATCCTCGAACCATTCCCCAATTCCGAAATCCCAAAATCCTCATTCATCAATGCCTCGCAAATCGATCAATCTCACGATTACATTTTCCTCGTGATTCAGTGAAGGAACGGACCTGATGGAAGTGGACGGATCAATCGAGGGTTCGCCGAGCCCGAGTTCGAAGCAACAGCAGCAACAACCACAATCGCAACAGCAACAGCAGCAACAACAGCAACAGCAACAGCAACAGCTCGTACGGGCTAACAAGACTAATTCACTCGCCATGGAAGTGACATGATGCCTGCTGTCGGCACCCCCGTCGACAGCCTCGTCCCGTCGATGGGGGCTTCGCTAAATAAATAATTATGAATATTAATAATTCAAGAAAAAAAAAATTCAAAAACAACAAAAAAAAAAAACGCGAAAATAAATAAATAAATAAATAAATAAATTCATGAATAAAACGAAGAATTAAAAAAAAAAAGATTTTGCGGGGAAAATACAAGAAATTGCGATGAGAATTAATTCGAAGAGGCGGAAAAAAAAGCTTTTTGCGTGTCGACGTCGCTGCTGGAGCTTGAAAACGCTCTCGTGAGACTCGAAAAAAAAAAACAAAAAACAAAAACGAGACGGACGAAAAAAAAAGGAAGAGAAGCGAGAATAAGAGCGAGAAGAGGATCGAAGAAACGAAGATAAAGAATAAACGACGACGACGATTGTGACGAACGAGGAAAGACAGACGAAACAAAAAAAAACAAAAAAATACGAGAGAAAATCGATCGATGAATTTTTTTCTCCTCAATTTTTTTTTTGTGCCTCAATTTTCCTTACAAAGTTCATAAATTCGTTTTTACGATTTTTATTTACATTTTCTTTCGATCGTTCGCCGCTAAAACAACAGTTTGAAATATTTTTCTTCTGTTTCTAGGCTTTGGGATAATTTTTTTTCTTCCCTTTTCTATTTTTCCGTGGAAATTCTCGTTCGTGAATAATTTAATTTCGAGACATAGAGAGAGAGAGAGAGAGAGAGAGAGAGAGAGACAGATTCGACGATCGACGGCGAACGATCGTGCGAAAAAAAAAAAAAAAAAAAAACAACGTGGAGGAAAAGAAATAACCGAGAAAAAGTGAAAAACTGTGCGAGTTTTTGTCGAAAGTGTTCGAAAAATAGACGAACAATTTGTGCGGAAGTGGAAAAAAGTGCGATTGCGAAGTGCGTAGAGATGAGAAAAATTTTTAAAATCGTCCCTCGCGAGAAGGGCAAACTTGAAACGCGAAGAAAAAAAAAATAAAAAAAAAAAATAAGAACGAGAGTGATTGAGAATTGGAGAAAATGAATGAATATATGTGCGAGAGAGACATAATATTAAAGTATAATGAAGAAGAAGAGGAGAATGAAGAAAGAAAAAAAGAAGAAGAAGAAGAAGAAAACGATGGAAACCTTGTAAATATAAAAATAATTACGCTTACTGTATCTCTTAATTATAGGTGATTAATTAAAAGAAAACAACAAAAAAATAAAAAATACAAACAAACAAAATAAATAAATGAAATTAATGAATAAACAAATAAATGTAATTAAATGTTGTTGCGGTAGGTTGCACGGAGATGTGTGGAAGAAGCAAAAAAAAAAAAAAAACGAACGAAAAAAATAACAAAAAAATAAGTTTACGACTGAAAAAAAGCGAGAGAGAGGGAGAGAGAGAGAGAGGGAGAGCGTGAGTGAGTGAGAGACAACGAGAAATCGCGACGGTTAGAAAAAAAAAAACGTTGTACTGGTAAAAAAAAAAATAATAATTGAGAATCAAGCATGAGAGAAACATTCGAAGATGAAGGAAAAATTGGAGAAACGAAGAAGAAGAAGGAAGAAGGATAGGAAAAAAAAAAGAACAAACTACAAAACAAGACACACAATTTTAGGAGGAGAGTAATAAAGAAATTTTATCCTGGATCGATCCTTAATATTCTCATTTCCGTCCTTGTTTGGAACATTTTTCTTTTTTTTGGAAGTTGATTTTTTTTCTTTATTTCGTTATTTATTTGTTCTTTTTAATTTTATTTATTTATTTAATTACAAAATTGAGATTCGAACGCTTTTTCGGCTAAATCTTTTGTGAATTTCGTAGAATCCAAAAAAAAAACAGCAACGAAATATTTTTTAACATTGAAAATTAATCCATTCATCAATATATATTAACATTTCTCTGACACATGCAATTGAAAAACGAACAAAAAAATCATCATAAATTAATCGACAAATTACAAATTTTATCAACGATCAAAATCTTACCAGAAGTAAATCGCAAATTCTCAAAATTAATATTTTTCTCTTACATCTACAATTCCTTATAATCATTTCTATTCTTTCCATTCAATCCCACAAATCATTAAAAAAAAAATCACCGACCATTTTTGTCCTCCCCTAAATTTAACAAACCCAAAAAAAAAAAATTAACAACAAAAAAACCATCTCAAAAAAAAAAATATCTCAAGCTTTCTTGTTGCCAAAACCAAATTTCGGATTTCCAATTGATTTTCTCGTTGTCAAATCTTTGTTAATCGTCGAATTTTTCGAAGTAGCAATTTTCAAAATTCCAACGGACGACGACGAATGACCGGAAATTCTGGAATTACCGGAAATTGCGGGTTTTTGAATACCGGAAGTGTCGAGATTCTTCGAATCCGTCGTAATCGCGACAATCGCGGAAGTAGAATTTTTTTTTACCGCATTTGCGTTGCTTCGAGCTCTCGCAACGGCTAGTTTAAGGGGTTGGGGAGCCGTTAAGGTGCCAAAACTCTTGCAACGTCCGGGAATTTTCGACGTTGCCGAAGAATTCGCGATTGTCGAATTATTTTCGCGTTTCGACGTGTTTAAAGAGCTCAGAGGAGTCGTCGATAATTTACTCATCGACGAATCCACGCTTCTGCGCGATAACGGAGATTTCGATGGCAATTGCGAGTTCGAACGATTGCCCTGACTGCTCGCATTGCTGGTAATCGAAGTCGATAAAATTGACGCAGACGTGTGAGAACAGCTCGATCCTGGACGCGAAATCGTTGGTTTCGTCGGACTCGAACGGGAATAATTGTTGCTGCCGATGGGTTTTTTTCTCGTTGCACTTCCGGTGTGATTCAGAGCGGATTCCCGAGGTTTGAGGAATCTTCCGTGATCTGAAAGTTGTTTTCGTGCGTAAATATGGAGAAAAATTTAATTTTTTTTTTGAATATGCGGGTTGAAAATTTTTTTAAATAATTATTATTGATTTTTTTTTATTTTATATCAATTTTATTTCGATACTATTTTAAACTCACTTAAATTTGGTATCGATTCTATTTTTATTTTATTTTTATTTGATATTGATACTATTTTTATTATATTTAAATTTCGTATTAATATTATTTCGATTTTATTTTAATTATATATCAATTTTATTTTTATTCTATTTTTATCTCAGTTAAATTTTATATTGATTCTATTTTGATTTTATTCAAATTTGATAATACTATTTTTATTATATTTAAATTTCATATTAATACTATTTCGATTTTATTTCGATTCAATTTTTATTTAATTCATTTTCATTTTATGTTTCAATTTGCTGTTGATTTTATATACGAACAATTACACGAAAGAGAGATTCTTAGGAATCAGTAAAATATTTTTTATATTTAATATTTTTTTTTCCTTATTTTTGTCGCTAAAGAAAAAATATAAAAATCCAAAATCTTGACTGACCGTTGATCGATGAATTATGAGAAATCGGTGATTTCCTGCCGTTTAATATTTCCACGGCTTTCGCGAGATATCTGTGAGCCCTGATAACGTGCTCGGCCAGACTGTTCGCCTCTTCCTCGCTCTGCAGTGAAAGTTGACTCAGAGGGCTGCAAAGTTGATTGAAAGCAACCGGCGAGCTTGCGATTTTCGGTGGGGAAGGTCGGGGATTATCACCGTCGACGATCGAGCATTTAAAATCGCCCCAAGCCTTCGGAACCACACCACGTGCTCCGGAAATGTTTTCCTGTCGTGCAATTCAGGAAAGAAGTAAATAAAAAGAAATAAAAATTCAATAAAAAATAATAAATAATTTAAAAGACCAGAATTTTTGTTTTTCATTTAATTAATTTATTATTGACTAAAAAATTAATTCAATCTAATTCCTTCAATGCATCAAATTACGATAATTCTGCGAAATGAAGAAAGGAAAAAATAAATTCAAAAAAGAATGGAACTAAAATTCTTAATATATATATTTTTTTTAATTTCTACTGCATTATAATTTTTTTTCTTTCGATTGCTGTGAAATTATTATAATTTTTTCGTTGATTAACCCGAAATTAATGATTTTTATTGAGAAAAATGTACCTTGACGAGAGAGAGAGGCGGAAAATTGTTACGACGCGCCGAAATCATACCGGAAATGGCAATTTCCGGTTGCGTATGACTGCGTACGAAGTTCTTGGAATCAATTTTTATCGACTCGTTAACGATTTCCATGATATCCATCGTGCTGCCGACTCGGCTGAGATTCAAATTCGAAAGATTGCGTTCGTTCTGATTGTCATCGATGGTTTTGTCGACGATCAATCCGAGCAAACGATTTATCACTTCGTTCAAAACTTTTTTCGTGTCCTTCGAAATCGTTGGCAAAAGATTGCTTCCGCTTTCCTCGACTTTGTTCGTGCTTTCCTGTACGAATTATATCGAATTTCTTATGGTGCTCGGACGAAAAGAAAATGAAATAAAATAGGAAGAAAAAAAAATTGGAATTTTACTAATTTTTTTATTTTAATTAATTGAGGATTTTATTTCGTGAATTTATTGCGATGAGTAAATGTTTCGATTATGTGATTTTTTAATTCTTCAAATTTGTACAGCAATAAATGAATAAATAATCTAATAATATAACATATTATTATATTATATATAATTAAATAATTAACTAATTATTCAGTATTATTATTATTATTATTATTATTATTATTATTATTATTATTATTATTATTATTATTATTATTATTATTATTATTATTATTATTATTATTATTATTATTATTATTATTATTATTATTATTATTATTATTATTATTATTATTATTATTATTATTATTATTATTATTCTATATTCAATATTCAATATTCAATATATTATCAATATTACAGCAATAAATAAATAAATAATCTAATAATTAAATATATTATTAGATTATATATAATTCAATAATTAACTAATCATTCAGTATTATCATTATTATTATTATTATTACTAATCATCTATATTGAATATTTTATAATTTATTGAATGATATAATAATAACAATAATAATTTTATAAATTTTTCTGCAATAATGAAAAATCTATGATAATGAAAATTGATCAATTAAAAATAAATAAAAACTCACGACTGTGGCAGCAGGTCCGGTTCCGGTAACGCTCCAAAAAGAAGCATCATTGGCGTCATCCGAATTGGGACAACGACACTTGACATCGTCCATTTCCAAGCACGCTCTCATACCCGAAGTGCCGCACTCGATGGTAACCCTCACGGCCTCCTTCTTCAATTCGCAATTATCCGTTTTACACGCATCCTCGATTTTTTCGAACTCCCGCAATTGAAAACCAATCGATTGCAGAAGACAGGCCAAAATCGGAGCATCCGGTTTTTCCTCGGTCTTGAAAAAGAAATAAGAAAACGACAATTCGAAAGAAAAAATGTAAAATGCAATTAAAAATGAGTCACGAGTGGAAAAAAATGATTCCGCATGACCGTGGCGATTCGACGTATTGAAATAAATTCTCACGCATTCCGACATATTGGCGTAGAACCATTTGACCGCCCATTGAAAGAATTTTTGTTTTGCCGGTTGCGATCGTCCATCACCACCGGCCGGACTCGTCGATGGTCCATTGATCGTTGTATCCATAACGCAATGAATTAACAACAATTACGCAAAAACGTGCGTGATTTAGAAAAACCAGAAAAAAACTACAATTTTTACGGACAACCGTTTCGCAACGAAAATAATTCGTCCGAGCATGGATCGCGAAAAGTACGGACTGTGACATGGAACGTACTAACTAAAGGTTGCCTGAAAAACGTTTGTAGAATTTGTATACATTTTTTTTTTTTGCTTCTATTTATTCGATCATTCGTATTTGAATTCGACGATCTATATAGATCGTTTTTGAATTTCGAAAGATTGTAGTGGTGCCATCTTGTGGTCAGTATTTAGATACGTTTTGGAAAGGTACAGCTGGAACGATAAAATATTGCTAGATGGCGACTCTGGTCGGGATGCTGCACGGCGTCCATCTTCCTCAGATTGCCGCGAGTGCGACAAGGATAGCTGAAGCTTCAAAAAAGTACTTTTCTCTGCCATCGCTTATCACTCGAATAAAAAATGAGAACGGTTGACTGTGTCGTTAAATTACGCAGTCATTCGTTCTCGTTTTTAGCTCAAGGCATAAATTGCAGTTGAGAAAATTGCTTTACAGTCTCGAATTACCAACGGAGCACCGGCGAACAATTATGATCTATATATGGTATTGTTGTGACCTCAATTGTTGCAAACCCCATTCATTTAGCCGCTGATAAACCTTCCGAATTTTACATTTCGCGATTTCCCAGTCGTTTGTCGTCGCTTCAGGAATTTTGTACAATCGACAGGGATTAACGATGTTCGCCTTAAGACGCGCCGTTGTCACCAACGTCATGTAAGAATTATTAATCTTAGGAAACGATATTTTTACATAGGCAATTTTCCATTTTCTCGTTCCTTACATAACCCTACTTTTGCAACTGCGCCGGTATCCGCCATCTTTGATTTTAATTTTTCAACAATAATTTTGGAATTTTCATTCCAATTTGTTGCTCAGTCGATAAATGTTTACTTAAATTAATTTTTTTTGAGATTTACGAATATTCGATTTGATAATTTTTCAAATTTGAAGTCTTAAATTATTATTAAAAGTGATAAATAAACATTTCTAAGTGTTAATTTATCATTAATTTGGCTTATTTGTAAGGCTAAACATTTACAACATGATTTAGACTCATTAATCCACGATTCGGCCATTTTGGACTAACTTTTTTTCCTACGGTTCATCCAGAAAGACCTCGAATACATCTCAATAAATTTTTCTCCTAAAGTTCCAGAAACGCAGATCTCGTCGCCAGATGCAAGCACACCCTTCCCGACTTGCCTTACGACTACAAGGCTCTGGAACCCATAATATGCGCCGAAATAATGCAACTGCATCATTCCAAGCATCACGCGACGTACGTCAACAACTTGAACGTCGCCGAGGAGAAGCTGAAGGAAGCAGCGGCCAAAGGCGACGTCTCGACCCAGATAGCTCTGGCTCCCGCTATTAAATTCAACGGAGGCGGTCATCTCAATCATTCGATATTTTGGTCCAATCTGACGCCGAGCAGTACGAAACCCGACGGTGAGTAAAAAATGAATATTCAGAAGATAAACAATCGAACTTGATTCGAACGAGTCGCTAATTTTACTTTTATAGTTGAGGGAATATGCGATCGATCGATTCGTTGATTAATTATGCAGATGCGCTGCTGAAAAGGATCGAGCAAGATTTCGGAAGCATGGACGAGATGAAGAAAAGATTGTCCGAAAGTACTGTGGCGATTCAGGGTTCGGGTTGGGGTTGGTTGGGTTACAGCGCGAAAAACCACAGGCTCGAAATCGCAACGTGTCCCAATCAGGATCCTCTCGAAGCTACGACGGGTCTTGTTCCACTCTTCGGCATCGACGTTTGGGAACACGCTTATTATCTTCAATACAAAAATGTACGTCCCGATTACGTCAAAGCCATATTCGACATTGCCAATTGGAAAGACGTCAGTCTGCGATACAAAAATGCCGGTGGCAAGTAAATTGAAAGGCGAGGCATTGCGTTCCAGACGACAACGTTTGGGATCGAACTCCTTCGGGTTTTTTTAAAATAGGCATCGAGTAATGTGGGAATAAATGTAATTTATTCATCGATGGAAATAAAGTTTTTAGAAATTATCTACGCTGATTGATTTTGATTATTTGCTTCGTCGTAGAGAAAGTTGTGTTGTCCAGAAAATATTTCATTTTTGAGATATTTGTATCGTCCTGTTCATTATTATTATTATTATTATACAATTGATATTTAATATAGATAAAGATTTGTATAATATTTTGAATGTTTAGAGGGCAATTCAGAAGTTTCATCTTGCAGGTTATTGTTATTATTATAGTTATTATTATTATTATAATTATTATCATTATAATAATAATAATAATAATTAATAATAATTTATTATTAATATTAATAATAATAATTATTATTTATAATAATAATGATGATAATAATAATAATAATAATAATAATTATTATTATTATTATTATAAAAATAATGATAATAATATTATCATTATCTCTCATTATCTTATCATATCATTGTTATAATAATAATAATTATTATTATTATTATCATTATTCTCGTTATAATAATAATAATTATAACTATTATATTTATTATTATTATTATAACTAATCTATTAATAAATTATTATTATTTTATACAATATAATTAATAATAATAATTAGCATTATTGTTTCTTTTATAATAAAATTTATTTTTAAAATACGTAAAAAATCTCCATCGCTATTCAAACTATTTTACAACAATGCATATCGATAGAACGGAACGTTATCAATATCAAGATGGAGCAGAGACATCGGCGATGGTCTGCGATACGAGTCTGTGACGCACAATCGTTCGCACAAAGATGAATGGACCTGGCCTCGTGTTACCGCCGTGCGATGGGCGAGGAAGGGAGGAAGGGCGGCAAGAGGGAGGGAGAAATAACACATGCGAAGTAGAGAATGACAGAATCGAGCGGCTGCCAGACGGCGAAAGCAGTATGGCCGAAGCGTCGCAGCTGATTTTCCCCCGTCGACCACGTTAAATTCGGTGAGTCAACGGACGCTCCTCGTCCCTGCGAAATTTTTATTTATCTTCGATTCGTCAATCACGAGGCAATGGAAAAAAAATTGATTAATTGGTAGAATAAAATTGAATAAAATAAAATTGGCTCCTAAGTTGTAATTTTTATTTGTTTCTTGTTTCGGTGGTTGCTGCAATTGATTTATTATTGAAACCCTGGCTTGGTCTGGAGATGGTGACAGCGCCAACTGTCACAATTCAGGCAGCCAGACGTCATCGCGATTTTGGTACACAAAAATTAAACTGAGAAAAATAAAAGAACTAGAAATTAGTAGATTTAATTTGGAGCAGAAATTTTTGACATTTGTTTGTTGATTGTCAAACTGTGGGGGAATTTTATTGTTTCTTGATTTGACTCAACTTGAGTCGTGATGAATAATGTGTGTTTTATTGGTGCTGTTATTGTGTAGGAACACGAGGACGAAAGATTTACGGGCGCATGCGTGGAGTTGAAATATATATTTTTTATTTTTTTCGGTTAGGAAACCTGCTGGTGTATACCCATTGTTCCCAAAGTACTTTTCTCGGTGATGATTGATCTTTTGAATGTGTAACGAGAACGATTGACTGCAGATTTTTAAGACGCAGTCAATCGTTTTCATTTTTTATTCGAAATATTGACGATGACCGAGAAAAATGCTTTACAGTTTTTTGTTACCGACTGAGGAATACAATATATCCTCAATCTCCATCGTTATCAATGTTTTCTTCATTATCTACGTTCTTGATTGACTAAAATGTCCGTCGGTTTGGTAGAACGTGATCAATATTGACGTTCATTGCACAGAACTAATTGCTAGATAAAGATATACGTTCTATCATTTCGCTCATATTTTTCTCTGGTTTACCGCTCTAAAAAAAATAAAAGGCCTTTACTATGAAATTTTGATGAATATGCGCACAGCGGGGTTGAGAAAAATGTTTGAAGCTTATGAATGTTAGGGAGCCAGCAGCCTCAAGGGACATTTTTTTATTTTGAACATAAAAATTCCTAATCGACCATAAAACCGTTCGTCCATTACCAAAATGGCCATTCGGCCGATGGGGATCATTTTCACCTCTCCGAAAAGCATTAGGCAATCTCAAGCCACCCACGCACAAATCCCATGAAAATAATAATAATCATTGCAATAATAATAATTTAATCCATGAATAAAATAAATAAAATAAATAAAATAAGTAAAATAAATAAAATAAATAAAATAAATAAAATAAAATAAATAGAATAAACAAAATCAAATAAAACAAATAAAATAAAATAATTTTAGAATAAGATAGAAGACAGATAACAGAAGTCAAAAATTGTTAACCCAAAATTAAGAAGTATATTCGAAAAAAAATTGTAAGAAGATGGACAGAAGGACCGTAACTCTAAGCAGGAACAATAAATCGTTCATTCAATCTAATTGCAAGTAAAAAAAAAACAAATTAGTATTTATTTAGTATTTCAATAGTACAAAATTGATAAAATAATCAACCTAGAACAAACTAACCCCGAACAAAACCCAATAAACCCCAATAAACTATCCCAAATCAAAACCAAATCCCCCAAAAATCGAATAGTCTCACTCGGCCTTAAGGCGAACACCCACAACCCCGGTCTCCCTCCTCACCCCCCTCAGCCCGGAAACAACAACGTTTCTCGCACGTTGTTGTTACTCGCCAATTTCCATATCGATTGAACAAAATTGCGAATCGTCGTGCGGACGAACGGCGCCTAATCCCCACCCTTTCCTCCGCGTCCGGACACGGCTTCGAGCGAATAAAACCGGCCCGATCGTTTCCTCCCGGTGACGTCACGCGGCGTCGCCGTCGGGAAAACCTATTGATTTTCTTAAGGCAACCCCCTCGCAGCCCCTTCGTCGCCGTCCGACTCGTCCCACCCCTTCCGTCCACCCTCAGCCTCTCATACGCGAATCCACGAGGGCGGGAGGGCGCTGCGGGGGTGTCGTCGGATCGGAACATTGGTCGATGACTCGCGCGGTTCTCTCGGCCCTTCGTGGCTTAAGGGGTCACGTGACAATCCGCGAGAAAGCTCGAACGCTTGCGCGTCGATGTCTCTCTCCAACCCCCACGACCCCCCTTGCGAACCCCCCCCCCCCCCCGCTGCTTTCGGCCACGCCACGATCGACCCTTAAGGTGTTACGGTTGCGGAAAACCTCCGTCGTGCATCGAACGCGCTGTAATCGCAAGCTCCGCGAAGCTCCCGAGAAAACCGACTCGCAGTCGCAGCTTGAGTCGACGTACGACCTTACCCTTTCCGTCGTTTCCGCGTGAACAGCCTTAAGGATTATTTTAAAAAAATAAAAATAAATTGATACACCGAGCGAATAATTGAAACGATAAATCGAAGAAAAAATTTGGATAAAATTCAGGATTTTCGGGGGTTGAAAGATAAAAGCGGATATAAAAATTATTCTTTGATCGGAAGAAGGAGAAAAAAAAAGGAATTGAGGAATCGAGAGGCGGATCAATAAATTACGGACATGCGATAATGTTCGTGTTATCGGTGACGTGGATCGTCGAAAAATTACGTCTCGACGTTGCAAGCGTCGGGATAAATAATCGTTCGGTCGTAAACGTCGAGGAATTAATTTTTCGTCGATCGAATTAGGGTGGTTTTTTTTTTTTATTGGGGGTGCAGGGGGGGAAAATTTGTTCGATTGATAATTTTTCGTGAGGTGGTTCACGGGTTTTGTTTTTGATTGTGATCGCTGGTGTGTGCGCGTGTGTGTGTGCGTGTATGTGCGTGGGTGTCTTGCCCAGTGTTTGGTGAGGGTTGGGGGTGAGGTGCGCCCGGAGAGTGACGTCGGGGAGGTTTTATCGAAGGCGCAAGAGTAACCGAAGACGTCCCAAGCACAAAAGGGGTGAGCGCTTTATTCTACCGTTTCACACATTTTATTCTTATTTTATTTTAACTATTGTTTTAATTTTAATTATTTTCGTTGACTGTGGAAATTTTGGTAATTTTTTAGGGTGGTTAGAGGATGGGGCTAATTTTTTAAGGCAGTTGAATATACATTTCTTTATTTTTCTCTGAGCTATTTATTTATTTATTTTTATTATTTTCGCTGGCTGAGGAAAAATTGTTTATTTTCTTAGGGTGATAAGGGGTTTATGGGGATGATTTTTAGGGGTAGTTGAGACACTATTTCATTTCATTCATTCATTTGTTTTTTTAATTTTAACTATTTTTGTGGTCTGGAAACTTTTTTAATTTTTTCAGGCCATCAGAAGTTCATGGAAATTATTTTAGGGGGTAGTTGAGATATTGGAAAAGTCGCGGGGGTTTAATTTGAGGGGTTTATCTCGCGATTGGGTCGCAGGGCTTGGTCTGTACTACTGTGCTGGCACCACGCATGGATCGATCAGGCTACCCAACGCTGCTGCTCGCTGCTGCTGCTTCTGCTAGTGTCGGTGCTGCTGCTTCGTCGGCTGTAGGGGTTGTTTTTCACTTCTTCGTTTCTTTCTTCCGACCAAACTCCCGTGATTCCACGGGCGAGAGTTCGCGAGCGTTCAAGGCCTCTGCACAATTTTTTTTTCCACCTTCGTGCTCGTCTGGAAAAGAAAGAATATTCGTGCATTTTGACTTCGATGAGGCGTAAGACGTTTTTGAATATTTTTTGGACATTTTTTTGTGGCTTTCATTTGTGGCTTTTGTGTATTTTTTTTATCACTCTTTCTGGCTTTTTGTCTGTATTTTTTCTCTGGCTTTTTTGTATTTTTTTCCTGGCTTTTTTCTATATCCTGGCTTGCTTTTTTGACTTCTTTTCTGTCCCTTTTGTCTTCTTTTATTATTTGATTTCTCTGCATTCTTTCGATTTTTTTTTCATTTCATCTCGTTCGCTAAAATTGTGGGGCAATATGGCACGTAATTTTCAACTTCAATTAGCTAAGAATATCTAATTTTTCTACCGATAATTGGAAAGGAAACATCGCCGACGATCGAATCATTATTTTTCGTGCTCGCAAGCAGTCGCAATTGCCAAAACAGGTTGTTAACCCTTTAGTTCCGAAAACAGGACAGTCGCGGCGCTTCCAGATGTGTTCATTATGGACCAACGATGACGTCGTTACTTCCCGACTAATTAATCTCCATCCCTCAACCCATTTTTATCATCAATTTTACCCACAAACGATTCTTCCCAGAAATAAATAAGTAAAGAATTCTTTTCACTCCTCAAAAAAAAATCTATAAACAATTTTCTTCTTCGCCGCAAAAATTTCAAATGTTCGAATATCCCGACATAAACATATTATACGAAAATATATTTGCTAGGTATTCTAATTAACGATTTATCGCAAATTGTAGAGAAATGATAAAAAAATAATTATTTCGGGGCCGCTGAGACCCCACAGGGGAGGCCCCGAAGGTTAATCACGGAGAGGGTCCCCCATTGAGCTCGTGCAAGGTCTCAAGGGCCTTGAGCGAGAAAATTCTTCACCTCGGGCTCGGTGCGGGTCGTTGTTGTAACGCTTGACAAAAAAAACTACGTCCTTCGTGTTTTTTTTTTCATGTTTCAATTTAATTAGAGTGCTCGATTGAATACAAATTGACGAATCGTCGTCGTGAGCTGGTGTCAAAGTGATTATATGTAGGCGATAGTGCAAAGACACATTATTTATTATTTATTATTTATTATCTATTATTTATTATTTATTATTTATTATCTATTATTTATTATTTATTATTTATTTATTATTTATTATTTATTATTTATTATTTATTATTTATTATTTATTATTTATTATTTATTATTTATTATTTATTATTTATTATTTATTATTTATTATTTATTATTTATTATTTATTATTTATTATTTATTATTTATTATTTATTATTTATTATTTATTATTTATTATTTATTATTTATTATTTATTATTTATTATTTATTATTTATTATTTATTATTTATTATTTATTATTTATTATTTATTATTTATTATTTATTATTTATTATTTATTATTTATTATTTATTATTTATTATTATCTCCACCTTTTGACGTCGCAACTACGTCGAAATATCGTGAAATTGCCTTTCCCGATTCATTGATTGCACGGTTACTCATCGAACGCGAAAAAAAAATCAATCCTTCGAGCACTGTGCACAACATAGTCTTCGCAATCCTCGTGTACGCGCCCGCGCACATGACGTTACACATTTCGCTGTAATCTTTAATTGCTATCTACGACGACGGAAAAATAAAACCCAACGGATCAATGAAAGATTCAATGATCAAGAAAAAATAGTGAAATAACCCCAAAAAAATGTGCAGCACTATTTCTACGAGCAATTTAAATGTGCTTGTGGCGGGGGGGGGGGGGATTCGCGTTGTACTTGTGGGACATTTTTGTGAACATTAATTGGAAAGAGAGAACATTTTAAGCAGCGAAATTATTTTTTTCTATATTAATGTATTTTTATTTTTATTTTTGTTGTTTTCGGTGGTTTAACCACGTGGTAATTTCGTTTAGGGCCTGGTGGGATGTTTTTTAATGTGGTAAGTGCCGGGACGATGGCTGACGTACGATAGGAAGGCTCGAATGGCCCCGTTGTGGATTTTTTTTCAATATTCGGTTGTCGTTCGTTCGAACTGCAAGTAGTACAAAGGACTTTAGTCAGACACATTTGCCACAGCCCAAAAAAATGGTCCTTCGCCCCTCTCCTCCTCCCTCTAAGCCCACAAAAATCACAAAATACACAAATAAATCAACAAACGCACCACCAAAAAATAAATAAACAATTATTCATTAAGAAAAATAAATAAATAAATAAAAAATAATTTCTCCCGTTTTATCAAAATATAATTCAAAAAATTCAAATGATCTCATTTCTGTCAAATAAAATTATTATTAATTGTAAAAAATAATTGGAAATGAATGATTGTGCATTGCAGAAGGTGAAAACGTGACGAGCCATTGATAAATCGGAGACGGAGGTGAAACCTCTGTAGGACGAATTCTGGTGAAAGATGTCGTCGGTAAAGGTTGCGGTGAGGGTTCGTCCCTTCAACAATCGTGAGATATGTCGGGATGCGCAGTGCATTATCGAGATGACTGGAAATACGACCTGTGAGTAATATATATATACAGATATATGTATAACCGTTGCTACGACTCCATTTAAAATGAAACTCCGGAGTAGAAAAAAATTATTAAAAAAAGAAAAATCCTCGAATATGGTCGTAAGAGCGAGAGGGAGAGGAGTTGCCTCGCGGTTTTCTCGTGTTTTCGAGAGTGAGGGAGAAGAAAGAGAGAGCGAGAGAGCTCGCGGATCGATAAAGTGCATCGGTGCCTCTGGTGAGAGGTGACCCAGCCGAAGCGTCGAACCGTATACATATATACATATCTCTATATCTATATATACGGATATTTATATATATATATGAGCCTCTTTTCCTCGCTTTTATCTCGAATTCTCTACTCTCCACGTTCGCACGAAATAATTGCAGAGGCCATAATTTCAACGAATGACTTTTTTCGTTAAAATTTCTCGTCGAATAAATTTTCATGAAATGTACATTTTTTCAATTAAATTCTTTTTTTCTCTCTCGACCCGAGGATTTTTTTTTCATTTGTATGTAGGACGTGATGAATAGATTGCGAATGTATCGTTGATTTTTATATTTCCGTGACGTTGAATAATTATTTTTACGATGAACATCGTTGAGTATTATTTTTTGAGGGTTTGAAGGATGTGATGACAATTTTTTTCTTTTTATCAATTAATCAGCCATAGTCAATCCGAAAGCACCGGCCGGCACGAAAGAAGCGATAAAAAGCTTCAATTACGACTACTCCTATCACTCCATGGACGTAAGTCAATTTTTTAAATGCGTTTTTTTTATAATCGACGATCAAATCTTTTTTTTACTATTATTGTTGTAATAATGATAATAATAATAATAAATTTCACATGCAGCCGAGCGATTCGAATTATTCGTCGCAAATAATGGTTTACAAGGATATCGGAGAGGAGATGTTGCAACATGCGTTCGAAGGTACAACCAGAATAATAATTAAAAAACAAAAAAAAAAATCAACAAAAAATTATAAAAATATGAATTTTGTCAAATAAATTTTTTTTTTCTCCAAGGATACAACGTTTGTATATTCGCGTACGGTCAAACCGGTGCCGGAAAATCTTACACGATGATGGGCAAGCAGGAGGAGGGTCAGGAAGGAATAATTCCACAAATATGCAAAGATCTTTTTCGCAAAATCAGCAGAAATTCCAGCGAACAGTTGAAACATTCGGTCGAGGTCAGTTATATGGAAATTTATTGCGAACGCGTTCGCGATCTTTTGAATCCGAAGAACAAAGGAAATTTGCGAGTGCGCGAGCATCCTCTGCTCGGTCCTTACGTCGAGGATTTGTCAAAACTCGCTGTTATGTCCTACGAGGACATTCACGACCTCATCGACGAGGGAAACAAGGCCAGGTAATTTATTTCCCACTCATTAAGAAGAAAAATATATTTTTACAATATATTTTTTATATATTATTTACTCATAGAGTATTTATCAATTTTTTAAAACACATTTTTATTCGAAAAATTGTTTTTGTTTGTTAAAAAATATTTCTAATAATTATTAAATTTTCAGAACCGTGGCGGCAACGAACATGAACGAGACATCGAGCAGATCGCACGCCGTATTTACGATATTTTTCACGCAACAGAGACACGACAGCACGACGGGTTTGGCGACTGAGAAAGTGAGCAAAATATCTTTGGTCGATCTCGCGGGTTCGGAACGAGCCGATTCGACGGGAGCCAAAGGCACGAGGCTCAAAGAGGGCGCGAACATCAACAAGAGCTTGACGACGCTCGGAAAAGTTATCAGCGCACTCGCCGAAATCGTGAGTAATGCTTCAATTTCGAGAAAAACAAATTATTACGATCGAAACGACGTTGAAATTAAATATTTAATGCTTTTTGTGCTTGCGTATTGCTTCGGTGAATCATGGATGATCAGGCGGTAAGTCCAAAACCTCATGAAGGTTGAAAACCATCGATTTTTATTTATAAGATATTTATTACCGGAATAATTTTCTCGCGGAATCGATAAACTCGTTCGTACGGCTGTTATTTATGCGAAAACATCGTGAAATCGTCCAAAAACACTTTAAAATCGCTATGACAAACGATTCTCCGGCAATAACGCCGCCTGGAGGGACGCCGAGGTACCACCGCGTCGCCGATCTCCACCTCGCGACTTTGAACCCCCATAAATCGTGAACCGAACAACGAAATAAGTTGATCTTGGTCTTAATCAAAAGATGAAAAGTGAACAAAGTAAAAAATCACCGGAATCAATTATTTAACATATTCTGCACCCGCCCACGAATTTTTTTTACTCGTGTAAAATTAATTTCGCTCGCCTTGCGATCGATAATTCACGCGATTGTCGATTTCGCGTTTCAGGCGACTAAGAAGAAGAAGAAGGCGGATTTCATACCCTACCGAGATTCCGTTCTCACGTGGTTGTTGCGCGAAAATCTCGGTGGAAATTCTAAAACCGCCATGATTGCCGCCGTCAGTCCGGCTGACATTAATTACGACGAAACACTCTCCACGCTACGGTAAACATCCTTAATTCTTTCCCAAACTTCTTTTCACTGTAAATTCGCCGAAACGACGATTTAAAAACGATATCGAATTGATTATCGACAGATACGCGGACAGAGCGAAGCAAATCGTTTGCAAAGCCATCGTCAACGAGGACGCGAACGCCAAACTCATACGCGAGCTCAAGGAAGAAATACAGAAGCTGCGAGAGCTGCTCAAACAGGAGGGAATCGATGTTCAAGAAGGTAAGCCGCGAAATTATTATCTCATCGATTACGTACAGTCCAATTAATCGAATTTATTATTTATTCATCGTCGAATATTCGTCCTCGATATACTCTAGGAAAAAAATACCAAGAAACAATCTCTTGATTGCCAATCGCGAAATTATTTATGAACAAGCTTTTCAAAATGTCGTTAAAATTGTTTCGAGACGGAAATTGCGTTATTTTCCCTCTCTTTTTGCCGTATATCGAGGAAAATTGTCGGAAAATGTTTTAATTGCGTGAAAACAATGTAATTAACGTTCGGATCGACGATTTGTTTTTTTTTTCCAATTTTTTTTTCTCAATTTCTGGGAGATTAGCACGTGATATCGGCACTTACAATTGCTCTTGTTTTCTTTCTCTGTACCCGGGTCCCGTTGTGCTCGACGTAGGGCCAGATGGCAAAGTGTCTTATGAAAAGAAAGAATCTAGTAAGTAGACACAGGCACACAGTAATCGAAAAAGAGAATGCTGATAAGTTGATTTTTCGCTGGCAGTCAAAACGAGCGCCTTAAATAAAAAAATTAAAAAAGAATCACACACACACACACACGCATACAAAATTATTTTAACCAGAGAAACTAAATATTTTCACCGTTTTTAATATTTTACACGACACGCGATATTCTACGAATTGCTGGAAAATATTTATTTATTTATTTATTTATTATTATTATATATTATTATTATATATAAAAGCTTCGTCCCTCGCGCGTAAAAAGAGCTTTTGTTCTCGTCGCTATTACTCGTTGATCAAGCTTTAAAAAAATATAATGAAAAACAATCAAAAGAGCAAAAATTGCCAGCATCACGATTAATTGAAAGCAATATATAAAAATTTCACGAGTTAGGTTTGCATGTGCAGAAGAGAACACGTAATTACGTGTTTTAGCGTTGCAAAAAACAAGCAAGCTGCACCCCAATTATTCGCTTTCGATGTAAATCCGCGATAACGCATTTTCGTTATCTATACGAAGAATTATTTTTTCACGAATGTTTCGAATATTTTTTTTTTGCATTTTTTTTTTTTTTCGTTTTTTTTTTCAATAATTTTTTACAGGAGACGATCCGGTGATAATGAAATCGTCGAAGCGCGAGGAGGACGTGAAGGAGTCGCGTCAGAGACTTCCGTCACATCCGACGTCGACGTTCGCCGAGGATGCCGTCGATCAGCTTCAAGCTTCGGAAAAACTCATTGCCGGTAATTATACAAATTTATTTATCGTTTAAATTCATCGTCCTATCCAATATTGAATCATTTAATATTCATTTATTCATTATTTATCAAATTGTGTTGTTCTACAATCTGGAAATAATAATAATAAATAAATTATTGTTATTATGATTGTTATTAAAATAATATGAAGCAAAAATTGTTATTGTTCTTATTATTATTAAAATAATTGATGAAAAATATTATTATTATTATTATTATTATTATTATTATTATTATTATTGTTATTATTTTGTTCAATATTTATTTATCCATTATTTATCAAATTGTGTTGTTCTACAATCTGGAAATAATAATAATAAATAAATAATTATTATTATGATTGTTATTAAAATAATATAAAGCAAATATTGTTATTGTTCTCATTATTATTGAAATAATTGATGAAAAATATTATTATTATTATTATTATTGTTATTATTTCGTTCAATATTCATTTATCCATTATTTATCAAATCGTGTCATCCTACAATCTGGAAATAATAATAATAAATAAATTGATATTGTCATTATTATTATGATTATTATTAAAATAATGAAAAACAAAATTTGTTATTGTTCTCGATATTGCCAAAATAATCGATAAAAAATATTATTATTATTATTTTGTACAAGATGATATAGAATTAATATAACTTAAAAAAAAAATCCAACCGCATAAATTCGATAATTGAATGTTTTTTTTTGTAAATAAAAATTTCCAGAATTAAACGAAACTTGGGAGGAAAAATTGAAGCGCACGGAATCCATAAGATTGCAACGCGAAGCTGTATTCGCGGAAATGGGAGTTGCCGTGAAAGAGGACGGTGTGACCGTGGGCGTATTTTCACCCAAAAAAACTCCTCATCTCGTAAATTTGAACGAAGATCCATTGATGTCCGAATGTTTGATTTATTACATAAAAGACGGTTTCACGAGAATCGGTTCGGCCGACGCAAACATTCCACAGGACATACAACTATGCGGTCCTCACATTTTGAGCGAACATTGCGTTTTTGAAAATCACGAGGGCGTGATAACTCTGATGCCGAAGAAAGGAGCGTTGATTTACGTCAATGGACGTGAAATTTCCGAACCGATAGTTCTAAAAACCGGATCGAGAGTAATTCTCGGACGTAATCACGTATTCAGATTCAATCATCCTGATCAAGGTGAGGAAATAATTTTTTTTTCAAATAATTTTTGCATAAAAAATTTTTGCGATATAATTTTTAGCATTAAAATTTTTTTTGAAGATAATTTATATGGATAACATTTTTTTCTAGTACCAATCTTTATGTATCACATTGAAAAAATATATAATTTCTATTTATTAACATTAAAAAAAATAATTTCTATGGATAAAATTGATAAAAATATATTTTTCTGATTTTTTAATTTGACTTGATGATAATTAATGATAATTTTTTGTTTTGGGGTTGCAGTACGCGAACGTAGAGAGAAAAGTTCTCCGGCTGAGACTCCGGGCAATGGCGAGACCGTGGATTGGAATTTTGCGCAGATAGAATTGCTCGAGAAGCAGGGAATCGATTTGAAAGCGGAAATGGAGAAGAGGCTGATGGTTCTGGAAGAACAATTTCGCAAGGAGAAGGAAGAAGCCGATCAACTCTTCGAGGAACAACGAAAGGTCAAACATTTTTCACTCTCCTTACAATTTTTTAAATAATTCAATAAATAAACAAATTCCAAAACCGATGAATTAATAAATCAACGAATAAAATAGAAAAAACAATTCATAAAATCGATAAATAAATAGGATAAAATGAAAAATAAATAATGAAGAAGTAAATTCGTCGTGTTATAAATTTTTTGAGCAGCCGAGTACTCGTCAAAAAAATTATTTAACTTGTAATTAATAATTCTAAAAATAATTTCGATCGAATAAAATGAAATTTCGCAGAATTACGAAGCCCGAATCGACGCTCTTCAGAAGCAAGTCGAAGAGCAGAGCATGACAATGTCGATGTACAGCAGTTACACTCCCGAGGACTTCAATAACATCGAGGAAGACATATTCGGTGAGTAATCAATTTTCAATCCAACGTTCCAACAGCGCTTGACAAACAAAAAAATCAAAGCAACGAATAAAATGTGCACGCACGCGAGAAAAAAAAACAAGTACTCACAAAGAAATTGAAAGAAATAATAAAAAATGACAAACGCTTGTGGCTTAATAACCCGCCATCTGACTGTCCTGCCTGGTGATGTCTTTGCATTTCAGTCAACCCATTGTTTGACGCAGAGAGCAACTGGAGCGAGCGGGAGTTTCAACTGGCCGCGTGGGCGTTTAGAAAATGGAAGTATCATCAATTCACGAGTTTGAGGGACGATCTTTGGGGCAACGCGATCTTTCTCAAAGAAGCCAACGCCATATCCGTTGAACTCAAGAAAAAGGTAATTTTGCAATTTTATTCGTACAAAAATTATTGTCTCCATTGCAAAAATAAATAAATAATATTAATTATTATTATTATTTCTCTGGAATTATTATTTTAATTGTTCAATATTGAATATTAAATTTTGATTTAATTAAGATTAATAAATAATAATAAATAATACTTGAATATTGAATTAATTTGATTATTATTTCCTAGAAATAATTCTAACTAATATATAATAATAATAATAATAATAATAATTATTATTATTATTCTAATAATAATAATAATAATTATTATTATTATTATTATTATTATTAATAATATTATTAGAATAATTATTAGTAATATTATTAGAATAATAATAATAATAATTATTATTATTATTCTAATAATAATAATAATTATTATTATTATTATTATTATTATATATAATAGAATTATATATTAATTAGAATTTTTTTCTTATATTGTATAATAATAATAATAATATTATATAATAATAATAATAATAATATTATTATTATTATTATTATTGTCATTAATAATAATTATAATTATATTATAATAAAAATATTATTGTTATTAATAATAATTATAATTATACTGTTATAATATTATTATTATTATTATTATATATCGATTACAATTTAGTCTCATATTAAATTTATTTGTCGTTCCTTATTCAATTATTTTCTTTTTATTTTTTGACGCAGGTTCAATTTCAATTTACTCTACTCACCGACACGCTGTATTCGCCATTGCCAATCGATTTATTGCCATCAATGGAGGAGGATGAGGACGAAGAGCGACCATTTCCGAGAACGATCGTCGCTGTCGAGGTTCAGGACACGAAGAACGGAGCCACGCACTATTGGACGCTCGACAAGCTTCGGTGAGTCGAACGTAAAAATTCAGAAAAATACGGAAAAATTGAATAGAAACGTGTAAATATTTCGTCATAGCGAATTTCCCTAATCGTGCCTAACTCTCCATCTCAAAGGCAAAAGACGCGACAAGAATAAACGATTTTTTAGTCATTGAAGATAACGTCAAGAGGGTTCGTTCGTCGTAAAAAAAAAAGTTGGATAAAAAATTAATTATAATATAAAATTTGAAAGAAAGATGAGATTTTTTTTTTTTTTTTTCGTCGAGCGAATCGACTTGATAAATTTTTGAACGAAATAGAACGACTAACAAACGTCGTGAATCTCGTTTTACTAGACAACGGTTGGAGCTAATGCGTCACATATACAATGAGGACTTGAGCGCCAGCAGTCCGGAGGCGAAAGAGGATATATTCCAATGTCTTACCGTCTATCAGCAAAGTCAGAGGTTCTCGCTAGCAAATCTTTTGCCTTCGAGGTTGGTGCTCGGTCGTGCACGAACAAGAAAAAAAAAACGAAAATAACAAACAAAAGCCAAACAAATAAAATAAAAATCCTCGCAATTTTTTGTCGCCTTGAAATTTTAGATTTCTTCGAAATCTTTTTGTTTTTCAACGTTGAAATTGTTATGGTAATTTTAGGGGAAAAATAGTTCGTTCAATCGTTTTTCTGAATGATAAGGATGAGCATTATTCGTATATTTGTAATAAAAAATTAATATTCTTTAAAATATTTTTTAAAAAACGAAATTTCAAGGCTTAGATTTTTTTTTCGTTTTTATGATAAGACCAAAATACACGCCTGCCTTAGAAACACAATTCGACGATGTATGCCACGTTCGCACGAGCTTGAGCTTCATGCTTAATCAGCTTCGGTCCCAAAAAAAAAAATTAATTAATTATGACAAACTGCATACGCTAATTAAATCGAAAAGAAAAAAAAATGTGGCTAAAAAAATATAACGGCGCAACGTGTTTTCGCTGCTACATCTCTACCTCAATCACTATTTCTAAGTACAATTTTACCACGACACTGTCAACATCACGCGGGAAAAAAAATTAATTGAAAAGAAAAAAAGACAATTTTCGTTTTTTTGCCCCTTAATTCAGACAAAGATTGGAACTCATGCGCGAGATGTATCACAACGAGGCTGAGCTGTCGCCGACGTCACCCGATTACAATATCGAGAGCATAACCGGCGGAGATCCATTCTACGACAGATTTCCATGGTTTCGAATGGTCGGCAGGTTAGCCCCTTAAAATATATTTACCATACATCATATATTTCAAAGATAAAAATATTTAATATGAAATTGTGTCATCATTGCGGCGAATCACATTTTTGACAATAAATATTGACTGTTAAATATCGAATTTGATATCCTTACACATTAATTCATGTTCAAATCCGATATGAAACGCAACATTGACTGATCTTCAATTGTTATAAACATTGTTTTCCAAAAGGTCCTTCGTTTATCTGAGTAACTTGATGTATCCGGTCCCGTTGATTCACAAAGTCGCAATTGTGAACGAAAAAGGGGACGTCAAGGGTTATCTGAGAGTCGCCGTGCAGGCAGTGGTCGGTAGGTGTCGTAAAAATTTCTCACCAGTGTCTTCAATACCCTCGAAAGTTACATTTGAAGTTCAAAAACAAATTTCACTCGACACTTTAAAGCCTCAAACAGCGCGACGAAGCTTTTATCAAAAACTAGAATCAATACTTCAATTATATCATACAAAATATTCGTGTTGAAACTTCAAATGTTAAATTTTTATTTCATTTGAAACTTCAAATGTTACATTTTTATTTCATTTGAAACTTCAAATGTTACCTTCCAAGTTGGTTCAAAACTTCAAATGTTAAACTTTTTAATTAATTCGAAACTTCAAAATGTAAATTTTTTTCATTTATTCAAAACTTCAAATGTTAAATTTCAAATTTCTCCAAAACTTAAAAAAAATAACGCTTTAACCTCCCCCGGCCCCACGTAACTTCAAATGCGACATTTGAAGTTGCCGTCCGAAACTTCAAATGCTCTTTGTGGAATTTTTTTTGCATAAAAATTTTTTTTAAAAATACTTTCTTCACGAGAAAAAATCGGCGCATTGCGAGGCGATGGAACGCGACGGATAGCTTTCACGAATCCTTGTTCTAGAAGAGGAAAACAGTGAATATTCGAGTGGCGTAAGGCAGTCAGCTCGTATATCCTTCGAGGACGATTTGTTCGGAACTCAATCGCGTCAGAACAAACGATCCACGCTGTTGGCGCAAACTTTGGACAAGAATCAGCAAATAATGATGCAGGAAGAGCGAGTGGTGGAGGGACAAACGGAGGTGAAGGATTGCGTCAAGGACGAGGAGGAAGTAGGCGACGCGGATTCGGGACGCGGTGACAGTTCGGTTTCCAGCGATACCAAGGAAGAGGAACTTCCGGATCATCTTCAACCCGGTGGCGAATTTACATTCCGCGTCACTGTTTTGCAAGCCATGGGAATTTCGACCGAATATTCGGATATATTCTGCCAATTCAAGTGAGAACATTTTTTTTTTGTGGGGATTTTAATCGTGGAAATGTTTTTTGGGGGATGGTTTTTGGGGATCTTGGATTTATGGATTGAAATAATTGGGGGGTGTTTTTTTTTCAAGCTTTCTTCATAGGCACGACGAAGCGTTTTCCACGGAGCCGGTGAGGAACACCGGAAAGGGAAATCCACCGGGCTTCTATCATCTACAAAACGTAATTTATTCCGGATATTAATATTTTTTTGAAATGCGGATACAGTGATTTTTCCGGATTCAGCTGAATTTGAATCTTTTAAAATTCGACGAAGATTTAACGTCGATGATATAATTTTTTTGTTGTGTTTTTACCTATTTTATTTTTTCTTATTTTACAGATAACCGTAACCGTGACAAAATCATTCGTGGATTATCTAAAATCTCAACCCATCGTGTTCGAAGTGTTTGGTCATTATCAGCAGCATCCCCTTCACAAGGACGCCAAATTGGATTAGTAAGTTTATTAATTACCCTAGAAAAATTAATAAATTCAGTAGAAAATTTTTTTCCCTAATATCTTACAAAAATAAATAAATAAATAGTTAAATAAATAATGAAATAATTAAATAAATAAATAAATAAATAAATAAATAAATAAATAAATAAATAAATAAATAAATAAATAAATAAATAAATAAATAAATAAGTAAATAAATAAATAAATAAATAAATAAATAAATGAATTTGGTAGAGGAATTTTTTCGCGAAGATTTTCCAGCCCAAAATTAATTCCCGAATCTTTTAAATCATTTTCTCTTTTTAAATCTCGCAGTAACAACACAAGCGCAAATGGAAATATGGGCAACAGCATAAGGCAACCGCCGAAAAGAATGTTGCCACCGTCGATTCCTATAAGCCAACCAGTGCGTTCACCAAAATTCGGTTCGGTATTGCCATCACCGAGCACGTCACACGTTCACGCCAAATACGACGTTCTCGTGTGGTTCGAAATCTGCGAATTGGCACCGAACGGCGAATACGTGCCGTCGGTCGTCGATCACAGCGACGATTTGCCCTGTCGTGGATTATTCTTGCTTCATCAAGGAATTCAAAGACGCATAAGAATAACGATCGTGCACGAACACGCGTCGGAATTGCGATGGAAAGACGTTCGCGAATTGGTCGTCGGTAGAATTCGCAATACCCCGGAACCGGAAGAAGAAGACAACGATTCGTCGGTTTTGTCGCTTGGATTGTTTCCGGGCGAATATTTGGAAATTCCGGGAGACGACAGATCGATGTTCAGATTCGAAGCCGCTTGGGACAGTTCTCTTCACAATTCGGCGTTGCTCAATCGTGTAACGTCGTACGGAGAACAGATCTTCATGACGATTTCCGCTTATCTCGAGGTTCGTGGCTTTGATTCAATCAAATACGATTTAATCGAGAAGTTTTGGCTCAATAATGTTTATTTTTATCGCAAAATTTGAGGATTTATTCAGGAAACAAAATTAATTACGTCGATAATTGAAGCATTGGCAATCGTTTGCTATGAATTTGCCCCATTTTTCTATCAAAAAATGGATTCGGCGCCAAAAAAAAGTCCATTTTAAGGCCAATCATTATCAAGCCGAATTTTTATACCTTCGAGATTTTTTTTTTGGTGGTTTTTTGATGATAAAATTGGGTTGTTTTTTTTTTGGATTGTTTCAGTTGGAGAATTGTGGACGGCCGGCCATCGTGACGAAGGATTTGAGCATGATTATTTATCACCGCGACGCTAGGGTCGGTCCAAGATCGCTGAAGCATTTGTTCACCGGAAATTATAAGAATCAGGAGGCCAACAGACTCAGCGGCGTTTACGAATTGGTGCTGCGTCGAGCTTCCGAAGCCGGTGAGTCTTTGATCGTGAAATTTGATAGGATTTTAGTGGATTTGAGTGGATTCAAGGATGGATTTTGAGCGATTGTAGAATTTTTTGAACCTTCGGACGTGAGCGATGCGTTTGGTGGAGGTTTTGGTTGGATTTGAATCCGGATTTGAGTGGATTCATGCGGATTTGAGTGGATTTATGCGGATTTGAGTTGATTAAAGCGGATTTAAGGGTGAATTTTGAGCAATTGAGGTGCCCACCCACAGATCCAAAAGGTTTTGAGGAAAATTAAACGGATTCAAGCGGATTTGACTGGATTCGCCGCCACAAAAATGGATTTAATTGGATTTAATCCACATTTAACACTCAATTGAGGCTTAAAACCAATTCTCTCCGCCCTTATAAATGATTCGGATCGATTTAAAACAATCCAACCCCTAGTAATCAAACATTTCGACCGAACACCGTCAAATTCGACACTCGTGAAACTTTTTTTCCCGTTGCAGGCGTGCAGAGACGTCAGCGCCGGGTTTTGGACACGAGTTCGACGTACGTCCGGGGCGAGGAAAATCTTCACGGTTGGAGACCGCGCGGCGACAGTCTCATATTCGATCATCAATGGGAATTGGAAAAATTGACGAGGCTCGAGGAAGTCGAGCGGGTCAGGCACACGCTTATCATGCGCGAGAAGCTCGGAATCGACAAGGTCGCGTTGTGCAACAAAACTATTCACGATTTCACGAAAAGCGAGAAGGTACGAACGTTTTCGGTAGGTTTGCTTGGCTTCGGATCCTTCCTCGTCCTTGTCCTCGTCTAACAGAAAAAGAAAAAAATATATGTGTTTGTGTATGTACCAAAATGGAATATTAATTGATATTGATGTGATTAATTATTTTAATATTATTCTAATTAATGTTGATAATTATTTATTATTATTATTATTATTATTATTATTATTATTATTATCATTATTATTATTATTATTATTATTATTATTATTATTATTATTATTATTATTATTATTATTATTATTATTATTATTATTATTATTATTATTATTATTATTATTATTATTATTATTATTATTATTATTATTATTATTATTATTATTATTATTATTATTATTATTATTATTATTATTATTATTATTATTATTATTATTATTATTATTATTATTATTATTATTATTATTATTATTATTATTATTATTGTTATATTTATAATTATAATTTTCTTTTTATTATTATTTGTATAATAATAATCTATATTTTATATTATTATATTGCTTGTTTTTTCATTATTATAATTATTATCATATTATTATTATTATTATTATCACTATTAATTTAATAATCAATTAATAATTTATTATTATTATTATTATTATTGCTATCATAATAATAATAATAATAATAATAATAATAAATTATTGATTATTAAATTAATACTATTATTATTATTATTAATTTTAATAATTATTAATTATTTTATTTCATTATTAATATATAAAATTGTGTGACATAATTTTTGCTACAATAATATATTGAAATTTTTGGAATTTTTTCGAATAAATTGTTAATTATTATCATTTTTCCGATTCGAATGATTCAGGAGGTCTGTAATATGGTGGCCAAGGCGACGAACGACGCCCACGCGAGTCCGGTAAAGTTGAACAAGTCGAATTCGTCCAAGGACGTCTACGAACCTTGGGAAATGACGGAACGGGAACGCGAATTGGCAACGAAATACATAAAATTAATTCAGGGAAGAATACCGAGCAAGGAACCCGGAATCGTTCTATCGGACGTTTCACCGGGCGAGGACACGATAACGGACATGTCGGCGTCGATGATATCGTCACTAGTTTCATCATCCTCACAAGAGTCAGTATAAAAAAAAATTATCCAAATTTTTCTACATATTTATAACAATTAAAAAAAATTATTTAAAAAAATTCTAAAAATCAAAAAAAATATTCGCAGCTGAAAAATCGGCATGAATTATTTTTATATCAATTGATTCATGTTACTGTGAATGATTTTCGTTCATTCAAAAATTCTCAGCGTTTCTCTAACATTTTTATTCCAATTAAAAATGTTTAAAAAATATTTTTAGAACAAAAAAAAATGTTTGCAGCTGAAAAATTGGTGTCGATTATTTTTTATATCGATTGTTCGATGTCTCTCTTCCTTAGATTGAGTTCGCCGGAACGCGCGAGACTGCAGGAGCTTCAGGATAGCATGATGGCGGGTTCGGGAACCGCTGATTCGTCGTCGAGTCAATCGACGTCGTTGGCACCAGCTCCGCTCGGTTCGTCGTCGCCCTTGAAGGAAAGCCTCGTGCTATACGTGCCGGAAGTCGAGGAAATTCGCATCAGTCCCGTTATCGCGAGAAAGGGTTATCTCAACGTTTTGGAACACAAAACAAACGGATGGAAGAAACGATGGGTCGTAAGTATTTTTTTTTTTTTATTTATTAATTTTATCAATTTTATTTCTATTAATTTCATTTTCATTTGTTTTATTTGTTAATAATTTTTTTTATTGGTAAAATTTTGTTTTGTATCGATTGACAAAGTTTTTTTTGGATCTTTTAAGGCCGTACGCCGACCCTACGTGTTTATATTCCGGGAGGAAAAAGATCCTGTCGAGAGGGCGCTGATAAATTTGGCAACTGCTCAGGTCGAGTACTCCGAGGATCAGCTTGCCATGGTCAAAGTACCCAACACATTCAGGTTAGACTTATTACTTCGCAAATTTACGTGACTTTCGATTTTTCGAACGTGAAATATTATTTTTTGGATCAATTTGAAGAAATTTAATTTAGCCAATAATCGACGAATTTTTTTATTTGAGATATTTAATTAATTTCTTCCTTCGCTGCTTCAAATCGTCTTTGATATGCACATTTTTAATCGTACGACTCTATTTCGAGTCAATCGAATAATTATTTTTCTAAAATAGCCCGGAATTTTTTTCCTTTTTGATCAGAATAAAATAAAATGAAAAATAAACTATTCGACTGTTCTTCGTCGTTGGAATAATCGTTAAAAAAAATGTTTACAGCGTTGTAACGAAACACAGAGGTTACTTGTTGCAAACATTGGGCGACAAGGAAGTCTACGACTGGCTTTACGCCATAAACCCTCTTCTGGCTGGTCAAATCCGGTGAGTTTAACTATTTTTCAAAAATATTCACTATGGCCATAAAAAACTAGTCGCCACTTTGAAAGAGTGTTGCTCCGTCAAAAATGATGCTACAATTTTTCTACACAAACCATTGCAAAGCTTAGTCAATTCTGCGTCGAATAAACCCTCATTGAGTAGAATCCACTATCTGTATGTTGAATTATCACGTGAAGAAGAAAACAAAATAATTCCCAAGACGACCAAATTTCCTACCCTAACTTTGATTCATGGCTGAATCTAGAAAAGTTTTTTCAAAAATCCAGAAATCTTTGAGAAGCATCGTTTCTAAGGCTCGAACGGTGCTTCCTGAATTTTTCCAGATTTTTTCAAAAAATTTCCCAGATTCGGTCATCGGTCAAACTCGAACTAGAAAATTCCGTCGCCTTCGAAATTATTTCCATCTCTTTCTCACGAGATAATTCGACATCCAAAAGTCCAAATCCACTTAACCATGATTCATTCGATGCAGAATTGACTAAGCTTTGCAATGGTCTCCATAAAAAAATGTTAGCTTCATTTTTGACAGAGCTACCATCTTTCAAAGTCACGACTAGATTTTAGTCGGATAGGCGGTATAATTTTTCATTGATTTACTTCCTTTTCCTTCAAACAATAAAATACTGGAATCGATTAATTTTGTCTTTATGCAAACAAAAGATCGAAATTGGCTCGCAAAGGACCGACAACACTTGGTAATCCATCGACCTTCGGTCTCACGATTTCGACACCATCGGCCGATGCAATTCAAGCTCCGACAAAGTGAGTGACAAGAAATTGGCTCGGCGATGAGCTTAATAATCTGCTCCAAATCGCTTCGAGAAAAATAATCGCGACTTCGAACGCGGCAATCGACGCTCACGATTTTTGTAAATTTCGATTTACGGTCGTGTTCGAATAACCAAAAAAAAAAAAAACTAAAAAAAAAAAAAGAAAACAAACAAAAAAAAAAGAAGATTTATTATTGCGCAATCAGAAATCTTGCGAGACGGAATTAAATGTCGAGGTATAGTTAATTGATACGCTGACGAGAGTTTGTTAAAAAGAATAATGAAAGAGAGAAGAAAATAAGTTTGAAAAACGATAAAATTTGCATTTTATTGTTTTTTTTTTTTTAATTGATTTGTCGAAATTAATGGAGGGCGTTATAAGAGACTGAAAAAAAAAGCGAGCGTCACCAAAACGTTTTTCGTCGAAGAAATGTGACTGCGTCGAGGCTCGATGAGCTTTTTGGAGTCTCGTTAATCACAATCCGTACTATACCGAGTACCTCTATAGCCGGAACATGAAAAAAAAACAACAAAAAACAAAAAAAAAAAATGAAAAAGAAAAAAATACAGAAAAAAATATGGAAAAGATATGAAGCCTAATTTTATTCAAATCAACTTATAGCGACGCTTCGCTTTATTGCAGCATTAACATTGAATTGAATGAGAGACAAAGTTTTGAAAAAAGTGCGAGAGAGAGAGAGCGAGAGAGAGCGAGAGAGAGAGAGAGAAAAGAGAAAAAAAAATTTGATATCCTCAGCTCTACTCATACAATTAATTATTGATTAATTACATGTATGTATGTAACGCAGACATTTGTAGATACATACATACCGCATCGGTATACCGTTTTTAAGTTTTTGACTATCGTAAAACAACCAAAACGAAAAGAAGAAGAAGACGAAAGAAAGAAGATAAGAAAAAAAAATGTTTTTTCTCAATGTATAGAATTATCGATTGTGTAGAGAATTTTTAAGGGTTATATCTGTTGAAGTTGAAACTGTTGTTTGCGATTTATTTGTTGGCACAATGGGCAGAGCTTCGAATTTTTTTTACATTGTTTTTTTTTTTTCGAATACAATTATTATTATTATTATTTTTTTTTTATTGCGACGAATTACGCGGGACGGTGATTTATTGCATAATTGATAATTGATTCGTGCTCGCAGTTGGAAGTTTCACGAAGATATCGAAAAGCGCGTCGATAAAATTGTTCTTTCGATTTTGATTACATTTTCGTATTAATTTCGCAACGCAATTTTTGATAATTATTCCACAAAAAAAATCTCGACTTTGTGAGCATAAAATACCCATAAACCCCCCTCCCCCCTCTATCGTCTATTTGGATCCGAAGATAAGAAAAAGGAGAGAAGAAAATTGATTAGAATGAACAATTTTGTGAAATCCCGCCGCCGCTGCCTGCACCAACGTAATTAAATGTCGAAAATCGTGTAACACATCCGAGCAGCTATTAGTGATCGTGTGCACGATTGATTATCGTAATTAAATAACCATCGCTAATTCCTCGTTCTTGACATAGTCGAGCCTATCAACGTCGATTTTCCATAAACATTTTTCTTCGATTTTCAAAAAGAAAAAAAAGAAAAACAACTTGCGTTCAAAATTTCCCGCGCGACGGCGCGACGATCGCTAAACTGTGAAACAGGATCGTCTGCGCATGCGCCTCACCATCGACGCGCACGAAATTTCTCAACAAAATGGCGAACGTTGTCGAGGATTTGGCTCATTTAAAACGAAAACAAACGCAAAAAATACAGAAAAAAATTGAAAGAAAACAAATAATCGATATAAAAACAGAAAAAAAGATGGGAAAAAAGTAGATGGGACGAATAAAAATGAAACGAAAATATATATTACGGAAATGGGTTGAGGGTTTGAGGTTTTGGCGACGCGCACCATTAGTTTATCGATTTAATAATGT
This sequence comes from Sussaba pulchella, assembly GCA_963971145.1. NCBI lineage: Eukaryota > Metazoa > Arthropoda > Insecta > Hymenoptera > Ichneumonidae > Sussaba > Sussaba pulchella. The sequence continues at coordinate 13,254,501 of OZ020172.1, forward strand.
ATATAAAGAAAAAATTTTAACTTTTAAAAAATGATTGAAGGAAGGGGGAAGGGTTGGAGAACGGAGGACAAAAAGTAATAACGAGGGATCACAAACGAGCTCGGGGTGGAGAAGAAGGGGGCAAAGTTAACGCAAAATGAAAGCTTTAGAATTTTTTTTTTTGTTTTTTTTTTTTGTAATTTTCATTTACATTCTAGTCATGTCCGCCTTTCCGAGGTTCGTTCCTGAGGCAGCGTCGTAAAGAAGCAAAGAAAAGCAACACGATAATAATTTTAAAAAACCCCAATCCAGAGCCACCTATCGCATTTCATTCAAAAAAAAAATTATCAAAGCGAAGAAAACGTGAAAAAAAAACAATGAAAATAACCCAATTACGTAGTAAAACAGACCACGCGGGCCAAAGTGCGTTAACGATTTTATGCTTGCTGACTGGTGTAGCGATTTTATAGTTTTATTTTGTTAAAAAGAATAAAATAAATAAATAAATAAATAAATAATAATTGAGAGCGTGGCAAGACGACGAAGTAACGTGAAAAATCCTTTTGGGTTGGAGAATAAAAGGGGGTGGAAGAAGAAGAAGAGAAGAAGGTAGATGGAAGAGAGGGAGAGATTAAGGTCGGCGTAATGCGATAACGATATTACATATTAAGAGATTAATTAATTAATTGATTGATTATTAAATCACACACGATTATAATATAAGCTGTAATTGATATTCAACAAGATCTCTATCGATATAACAACAAAAAAGAAAGAAAAAAAAGATCCCACGAGGTAATCCTACGAAATTCGAGGCTGACGTTGGCTTATCTCTTGATTTTCGTTTCTGACTTACGTGGAATTTCGCTGGATTATCGAGCTTTAAGGGGTAGCGCAGATGAACGAATTATCGATCAAAATTAATCGAAAAGAAGAAACGAATCTCAAAAGACAGCCAACGTCGGCCATCGACGATCGCAAAATGACGAATAAAAAAGAAATGTTATACAAAAAAAACCCAAATATGTAAGAAAAAAAAATGTACTGAAAATTGCTGAGGAAGAAAACCTAAAAAAAAAACCAAGAAAAAAAAGAATCACGTTGACGTACGTAAATTTGTGTATTTATTTTATTTTATTTTTATTTTAAAGTTGATGAGTTAACCGAATCACGATGAAGAATTGTTATTTTTAATTTGTCGATGAAATTATAAAGACGATGATGGAATTACGAATGAAAAAAAAAAAAATAATGAATTGATTAAACAAATGAGAATGATACGCAAATATACACGAAAAATACATAAACACAGATTACAAACGAAGATCGGACACAATCGTATTTACAGAAACACACACACATGAAGAGAAAAAAAATTATTTCCGAGGCATGAAGAGATTGAGGAAGTGAAGAAGAAAAGAAAAATCCTTTCAATGCTGTAAACGTGTATTTATTATACTGTATAACGAATTACTTGACCCCCACTGTGTCACGGTAATTACTGTAAGTGGAAACATATGTAATAAATCGATGAATAAAAAGCTTACGTGCTTGAGAAAATATTTTTTCCTCGTTTTACGTTCGAATCAATTGAATAAAAAAATAATCAATCAACCAAATTGAAATAAATAATTTTCAACAATCTTCGTTGATTAATTAATTAAGAAGAAAATATGTAATTCATTATTTTCGACTAATAATTCATTGATACCTTCGGTGAAATATTTTTGGTAATTTAATTAATTCGGAAAAATAATCACCGAATTTGTAATTATTTAATATTATTATTTTCATTTATCAATTTTTCGTCGAACGATAAAGAAGATTTATCGGCGAATCATCATCGTCATCGTCGTAATTGTTCGTTTTAAAAAACAACGATCTCAAAAGTATGCCATCCATCGAAGCTTCGTCCAAATCATTTTTGCATTTTATCGTCGTATCTATTTTTTTCAAATCCCCGATCGACGTTTTATCATCGACCCGAATTATTTCATCCTCGCGAAATGTTTGACACCCGCGATTTTGAAACGTCCGAATCATGGAATCCTTAACGTGTTCCTTCATGAACAATAATTTTTCCATTTCCAGAGTTTCCTTCGCTCTTTCGAGTTTGGCTTCCGATATTCGCAATCTCGAATCTCTCTCGATAATCGCGTTTTGAAGATTTATCTTTTCGCGCAATAATTCACGAACTGTTTCCGTCAGTCTCGTGAATTCGCATTCCTGAGCCTGCAATTGTTCGCCCAAAGCTTCCAACGATTTTGAACTACGTTTCTTCAACAGATCTGCTCGATACGTTGCGTCATTAAGCTGGAATTAATTAATTAAATTATTCTAATAATTTAATAATTGATTAAATTAATAATAATTTAATAATTAATTGAATTAATAATAATTGATTAAATTGATCATCATTAATCATTCTATTATTTATTATCTTTATTATTAATTGTTTAATTATTTATTATTACTTATGATCTACAAATTTCACTTAATTTAGATTTTTGGAAAAATAATTGGAAAATAATTATCATTTCTTTTGAAATGTCAAATATTCGATTAATGTACGAGATAATAATAGTTATGATGATAATAATAATGATAATCGTTTTTTATCAATTAATTAAATTTTACCTGATCTTTGAGATGATTTTTTTCGATTTCGTGCTCATTGCAATGAATTTCGTAACGACTCAAAAGTATCTCGTGTTGGGAACGTAATTTCACGAGTTCGGCCTCAGTTTTGTGCCTAGCTTGGGTGCATCTGTACGTTTTTGAAAGTACCGATTGTGAATTTAACAACGAATCGAGAATGACGTATTATTTGATTTTTTTAATTCTAATTACTCAGCGATTTTTTCCACAAACTGTGCAATTCTTTCCTTGTCAGCTGGGCAAAGATCTTGAATGTGCGGTTGTCTATGGGGCACTGATTTATCGTCACCATCCCCTCGACATGTCGGACAGTCTACTTCAGTTTTCCAAATATTTGTATCTAAATTCCGAATTGATTAATTAATTCAATCAACCTTTAATATAAATTTCTCACAAATTATTGTGAGTTTTATTTGTCGTTTATTTCGAACCCTCGTCGTTTTTTCCTGTATCTTGTTGCAACGTTTTAGCGACGAATCCGAGCCTCGTTAACCTATCAACGATCAATTAAATTAATTATCAGTATCGATAAATTTAGTAACCAAACTTGAATCAATGATAGATCAGACTTTTTCGTAAAATCCACAAAATCGTCGGTAATTTCGGTCTTCTGCATCTTTTCCATCAATTTTATCTTTACTGCTTTGTTAATTCAACGAAAACATTATGGAAAAAATTGAAAAAAGATTAGAAACTGAATAAAAAATGATAATAAGGCGAATAAAATTTTTTATCGACGCTATTTTGTTTGCATTGACAACTAAGTTCGCTACGATGAATTCGATTCGTTCAGGGATGAATAAAAGAAATTTCGCAATTGTTAACTAATTGCAGTATCGCATTGGATTTTTAATGCACGTCCATAACAGTAAAATACATCACATCTTTTTTTTTATACATATATATATCCATATATCAATTTTTGTTTAGCAACATCGATTTTTTTATTAAGTTACAATCGGAATTCTCGGTTTGAGAGTTAATTAGTTGGTCCTCGAAGGGTCTCTGAAGTATACATTTGGGATGAAACATTTTTTTTTCTCTTTTTCAAATCGTCATCAAAGCACCAACGTATTATTAATACTGTATTTTTTTTCACGATTAAGTATTTACACTAGACAATTAATTCTAACGCTTCTATCAAATAGCATTGCAGTAAAATTTTTTTTTTTCATCGCTTTAACAAAAACTTTGCATCTACGAAGAAATTACATTTTTTTTGCCTTCATTTAATTACGAATTTTTTTTTTATTCCGACTAATGTCACAGCTTTGGCTCGTAAAAAATAAACACGTTAAAGTTTCGTAACGGTCGTGGATTTTTTTTTCGTGGCATTGAATACGAACAAAAAAATTATTAAGTTCATCCACGTGTGTAGAAGGAGAGAAAGAGAATAATCTCGCATTGATTTCGATAAGGGTGAATTGTAAACCAGCTAATGGTAGAACGCGAAGGTAAATGAAACGAGATTTTTCGTTGTGAAAGATTTTAAAAGCTCGAAGATTCAACGTTGCTCGATAATAAAACGGAAGAACGCGAAAATTAATCGCGTCGAAGAAAAACGTTTTTTTTATTGCTCGTGAAGATGTGCACGATTGGGAGTGGTTGAGGGGTTAAAGGGGTTGCAGGGTTAGCGCTAACATTTCCGGTAATAACTCTCTCGTCACAAGGAATATACACATCTACATTTTTTCTCTGTCGCGTAATTACAATCGTCGACCAGTTCACTAAACTTACGAATTAATAATGAGAAAAAAATAGAAAATTGTTCTGAAAAATATATATAAAGGCGGTAGAGACGTTGAATATTTTGGGGAAAATGGATTTGAGGTTTTTTTTGGGTGTTTTCATGGTGAAATGTTGGGTGGGAGGTTAATTAATGGCCTGAAAAGGCGTTAACCTCGCAGTTTTCTGATTATTTAAGCGTCTAACCCACTTGGGAAGCCCTTAAGTGGGTTAGAGACACTCTCGATCCGATATCGATGAAACAAAATGGGGTTACCGATATCCAAACCCTCCCATAATCAAATCCCACCCCAATAACTCCCCCAAAAAATGATCACCCGCCGAAAAAAATTGTTACAACCAAAAAATGTTCTTAAAAAATTAACAATTCGAATTAATTTACAACGTGGAGTAAAAATACGCGATCTCATGGTGGATTAAACGTGATGAAGTCGATCGACCGAGAAAATGGGCTGCGTGGGAGGAAGGTTGATGGGTTGAAGGGTGGGAGGATTTTTTTTTGTTCACAAACGATGCTCGAGACCGTTGTTGTACAGAGAAACGGTGGTCTCTTGTTCCTGTTGATGTTGCTGGCGTTGATCTTTGCACGGAAATTCCCTTACGCTTCCACTCGCCCCAATCGCGCTGCTAGCGACGTTCCATCTCGTGAGTTGAGTGACGCCGGGTCGACCGCAAACCCTCCTGGAACTCGTTTGGCGTCTCGAGGACAACGAGAAGCTTTGACCGCGTCTGTTTGATTCCAAGCTCGATCGTGATCTGTGCTTTTTGCGTCGGCAACGGCACAAAAGATATCTGACACGATGATAACAAAATTATTATTATTATTTCGTTGTAATAAATTAACCAGAAAAATAAAAAGGAATAAAAATGAAGGCAGAAAGGAATAAGTAATTAAATTGGCAAATAAATATATGGATACATAGACATATAATTTGCTGGGCCAATAAATTAATTAATGATTGAATAATTGAATGAATTTATATATCGATAGATCGATGAATGTATAAATAAGAAAATTTTTAAAAATAATCAAATTGATAGATAGATCGATGGATAGATTGATGAATAGGTAGACGAATGACTTAATTGGTTACTGAATTAATAAATAGAGAGATATATCGATAGAGGAATAAGCATGGCAATAAATGAATAAATCAAATAATAAATGAATAAATTAATAGATTTTCTTTTTTCGATGATTTACCTGTTGAAGTATTTACGAAAGGTTCCACTGACGCAATACAGAGCGATGGGATTGATGCAACTGTTCATGAACGCTAGACAAAAACCGAGTATGCGAAAAGTGTGCCAAAATTCGTTGTAATCGTTTCTGGCGTTCGGATGGAAGTAAAACCAAAGCATGTAAACGTGTTGGGGAAAGAAACAGACTGCGAAAACGGCAACGAAAGCGAGAACCATTCGAGCTACTTTTTTCCTGGCTTTCACTTGCTTCACCTGTTTAACAATTAATTAAAAGAATGTATATAAATACCATACATATAATTATATTAATAATTCTCATGCCATATAAAATCAATTATTTATTTAGTGCATTGAAAAAAATTAAAAATATGGCTAACCTGCCCTTGCATCTCTCCGGGAATTTTTCTCGTGCTCTGAACGAGATGTCTCGCCATCAATAAATAAAATATTCCGATAACGATGAGCGGTATCGCGTAGTAAATGACGAATCGACAGAAAACGATGTATTTCGGATAAGACGGGCCAAATTCATCCGGAAATGGGTAACAAGCCTGAAAAATAATCGAATGTCATCTATCTCTTCTTTCGTACTCAATGATAAATTATATATATAAAAGACGCAATTAAAATTGTTATATTATGCGAGGAGAAGAATTGACAGTGGATTTTACCTGAAAACTGACATCCTTGTTGATCTTGATGACCTTGAGATAAGAAAACGTGGCGGGAATAGCAAATCCTATGGCAAGCAGCCAGATAAGACCGGCTGTTATGGTGGTAAATCTCGTGGCTCGTCTTCCACCCCCTTTCCGATTAAAAAAATATCATATCAATTATTTATGTATTTTTTCAATGGAAAAAAAACGGTTTTATGGAAAAACTTTTTTTTTTAAGCCAATTAATATTGTATCAATATAATTCAACAGTAAAAGTAATCGAATAGGTTAATTTTTCATCGATTCAATATCTGATACAAGTTACAAACATCCTATATTTTTCAGTCGATGAAATTTTAAACTAAAAAATATTAAAAAATACGAAATCATGACAAAATAATAAGGTGAGACGGAAATAAATATAACTAGTCGAAGATTATGGTGGGAAAAAGAGGTAATAAGAATTTTTCAATGGAACCCACCTGTGGCGTGAAGTTTTCTCAAAGGATCGACGATGGCGAAGAATCTATCGGCGGACAAGGCGGTAAGGGTGAAGACGGAAACACCGATTGAAATGTCCTTGGCGCATTCGGAAACTTTGCAGAGCAAAAGACCGAACGGCCACGATTCCAGGGTGTATATCGTCGAAGTAAACGGCACGCAAGTCACAATTACCTGAAATTAAATGTACAATGATACGCGCATCGTGATAAAATAAATAGGGATCATCGCGAGGGGTGGATTTTCCGTTGACGAGGGGTTTCGCTGAGGGATGTTACGGCTCGTGGGCGAAAGAGGGTGGGAGATAAATTGCTCGGACATTTGATACGCCGATGAGCACAAGGAAACGAGCTAAATAATTCACAGGACCGGGGTCCGATCAATTCTCAAGATAAATCGACTCCTACCGCAACATTAACTCCAAGCTTTTCTGCATCTATATACAGGGCTCGTCCAAAATGTCACAAAATTCTTGTGGGAGTGAATAGATCGTGGCTCAAGGAAGGGAAAATTCCTTTGCCATTTTGTTCTCCGACAAAAATTGGCTGAGTTATTTGCGATCAAAGTTTCAACCAATCACGGATGGCCTTTGGGCTCTAGGAGATAATTAAGTACTAGGCTAATGAACTTTAAATGTGAATAACTCGGCCAATTTTCATCGGAGGACGAAGAGGTTAAGGACTTTTCGTTTTTTTTCGAGACGATCTCTTCAGCACTGTTTGGTCTTTTTCCGAGTGCTAGAACTTCTGTAACACCCTGTATATACATATATGTACGGGGTAAAATGAATTTTTAGTGCATAGAATTAAGTCAACCATCATAAATGGTCTCAATTTGAACAAGAGGCATGAAAAAGTTAGATAACTCCACTGATTTATGATTAAATTGATTCCTAACCCAGTAAATCCCATCAAAAGTGGGTTAATCACGACCCCATCGACATTTCAGCGACTAATCACCGCGATTTCCCCACCCAGTGTACTCAGCCAACAGAAGAAACTCATAACTACACTTATCTACCATACGATAACCGCCTAACCCACTTCAAACGCGAATAAGTGAGTTCGGGACCCCAAAAATCAGCGCGCTCAAGAAAAAATGGGGTTGCCGCCTCTGCACACTCCATGAAACACCTTCCTAAGCGTTTTAATTAGAAAAAAAAATCACTGAAAACCACATTTCACGAAACAACGATAATTCATTAAAATGAAATACTTGCCAGCAAGTCTCCGAGGGCGAGGGACAATACGTAGGTGTTTGGAACATTTCTCATGTTCGCGTGACGAAGTATCGTTAGCACGAGTATCCCATTTCCGGCGACTCCGATCACGAGTATCAAAAGAAAAACAACGGGAACGATGTAAGTTTCCGGACGTTCGTTGTACGGCGTGTAAGGAGTTTCCTTAACGTTCGTGCAATTGCTGCTCTCGTTGTACAACAGACACGTCACGTTTTGAACGTTCAGAGGCAATCCCGTTGTCCACGCCATTTTTTTTTATCAATTTGATTCGTTTATTGACACATTTTTCTTTTTAAATTCAGGTTATTTAATAGTTATTGACTATTATTCGTTAGACAACGACGCGGGGGTGTTTTTGTATTTTTTTTTCTCAATTCGAAACTCGATGGGGGTTGAGATCGGTGAATTTATTCGGGGTTGGATATCGTAAAGGTTAACGCTGCACCTTTAAGATAGAGTAAGCTCTCGAGGGCGACGGTCAACCCATTAATTTCTCGCGTTCGAAGCATCGAACGGCCATTCATTGTTTTCTTATGTGAAAGGGGTTGGGGGATGTTCGAGAACAACCCTCTTTCTTCCATCCTCGTTGCCGGCCCACACCACGACCCCCGGGATTATCCTTCGACCCTGACCAAAATGCAATTTACGAAATCTAATCGATCTCAATACTTAAAAAAAATAAAATAAATAAAATAAAATGGATGAATAAAAATCAAAATAAAAAGTTATATTTGAAAATTGATAATATTTGAAAAATAGTCCATTTTATCGTTCGTGGTCGATCTGAAACAAACAAAAATATTCGTTGAATTAATATTTATTTATTTATTTATTTATCTATTTATTTATTTGATTATTTATGTATTTATCTATTTATGTATTTATTTATTTATTTATTTGTTTATTTATTTATTTATTTATTTATTGGTTGATTGATTGATTCAATGATTTATTGGTTTATTGTTTCATTGATTTATTTATTTATTCATTCATTTGTTTATTTTTTTATTTATTAATTTATTTATTTTTCATATAAATGCATCAAGTACGAAAATATGAGAAGTTGAGGGGAAAAAAAACGAGTAAGTGGAAAGTGACCTCGCTGCTCAGACTCGTTTGGAGAGGTTTACGCAGTTATAACGATATCGGTCTGGTTTTCCTCGAAGTTATGAAAAGATTTTGCGGGAGCGCGATAAAAAAACAAGAAAAACAACTTTTTTTCACACGAATGATGTTTTTTCGTCGGGTTGAATCGTTGACCGGAACAAATAACGACGGCTGATGAAAGCCAAAGCAAGAACGCGGGCACGAGTAAAAGTGAGGTAGAATTTTATTAAAACATTTTTCTGTACCTACTGCCTCAATCAAAGAATACAAACAAGATGCTGTTAAGAAGAGAACATCACACGAAAAATTTAATATTCAAAAAAACGAATAATATCATTTAATTAACATATTCCTCGCGAACACAGTTTTCCATTTTTTCAACCAAATATCATAGAGTCATTTAATTAATTTATTTTAATTACAGATTCTTCGACATTGTTACTTCATTTTCTTGGATGAAAATTCAATCTCCCAAAGTAACATGGAGGATATAATATTACCGGTTTATTAATGAAATATGTCAATCAAATTTCATCGGATTAATTAAATAACTCATTAATATTAAATTTCTTTATTTATATATGTTTTTTTTTAGATTTTCAATTAATTTTCGGAGATGGGTCGTCCGTCCTTCGCCGCAGCGGGATCAAAATCAGGGTGTGGGTGGGAGATATCGGTCGAAACATTCGTGATAATGAAGTAACGTGGGTGTCGCGGAGATACGTCGGTTTCGTCAAAGCCCTTAACTCACCTCGTTGACAAAGTGACAGTTTTGCCGACGAAAAGCGAAGCAAACGAGGTGGTACCAAACGAAGTTGCCCCACGGGCTCCAGATCGTTTATAGTTAGGTTTACGATAGCCCAACGGTCTCTCGAGACTGTTTTAAACTATCCACTTTCTCAGAACCCTTTGTGCGAAGTTGGAGAACGAACGAACGACACTGGAGATAACTCGATGAGGCAACGAAATTGCAGCCGACGGATAAACTACTTATGTATACATTAGTGTTGTTTTCGGTTGGATCATTATCAAATTACGATGAAGCCGGGATGATAATTGATTCGGAGAAAGGGAACGAACGTTCTGAGCTTGATTGGACATTTTTATTTCGATTTTTACTATGCGCTGGGGGGGGGGGGGGGGTAAAATTGACCTTTGGAATATGGGGAAGTTTTGTATTTTTTGGTAATCGTATTGGTGGGGTAATTATTTGTGGAAAAATCTAATAACGTGTAAAATTAACGGGGTATGAACCTGAGGTTTGAAAGAAAAATTTGGACATGTATGGTCGTCTCATGCCACGTTTACACCGAGGTTTTGACAATTGAACATTTTATTCAAATAAATTCGATAATAATTCTCAGAGAAACGGCGTAAACGTGGCATGAAATGACCCATGCGTGCATATTATTTTTTTTTCGTGGAAAGGAGGATCACACCTGTTAAATTTACATCACATTAGATTTTTCTCACAAATAATTAGTCGTCCTGCCAGCAGAATTACCGAAAGATAGAAAAATTGAATGCATTTTAAATGGGAAACTTCATCATCTTAGGGGGGATGGTTAGAATTAGCCTAGAAGGTTCAAAATACGCTTAAAATGTTTGTCTCAATCCTGAGAAATCAAGTTCTAAACCGTCCCAATCAAAATTCAGACCATGACCCAAATAACAACCATTCTGATTTATATATCTAACGTTTGCTGTGATGCAAAACTTTCTTGTTGGCTAGAATGACTCACTTTGAATTTAATCGCATGCAGATAATGCTGTTTGAACCCTCTTTTATTTTTCCACTCGCGACGAAGCCAAGCTCTAACACCGTGCGAATATGTTTCGTCGTTTCAACGGTGAGGTGGAAAATTGAGAATTTTCCCGAACGGTCTCGAAATCTGCATTTTTACGAAGATCACAATCTTGCAAAACTTTTTTTTCGTCACATCCGTGATTTTAAGATCGCCCAGGCGTTGAGTAAAATTTCCCAATGTCTTCAAACTCAATATAATGAATAAATAATTTTAGAAAATTTGTGGAAAAAATCCTGAGTTCCGAATTTTTCACGAACTTTGTCGAATCAAAACCGAAACTTTCTCGATTTCGATAAAAGTCGCGATTCAAGAAGCTTCGCAGCTGCATTCCGTTTTATTTTCCGATAACCGGACCGATAACGGAAAAAAAAAAAAAAATAAATAACTGCTGTGCAACATCCGCGTAGATTCAATAAATATTCGATATTGTCATCTCGCTGCGTTATTCGAAATATCCGATACGAATTCACTATCTTCTAAATCCGGATTTTCATGCACAGAAGCATGCTTGGACATTTGTGATCTCGCATCCGCGCTCGTAAAGGATTCCCTCGGCGAGCTTTAGTACGAAATAAGCTCCTGAAGAATTCTCCATCCACGAAGGATCTCGATAAAAAAAAAATAAGAAATAAAGATTACCTTCGACATTTGCGAAACGACGTTCCAGATCGTATATATACGTATTAAGGTGGTTTTTATGTGCGTTTAAGTTCGAATCTTGATTGGGACGGCTAGGAAACCGATGCTAGAAAAGAAGGGAGGAATTTTGAGCTTATTTTCGTGTTTGTTTTGGTGGAATTCTAACCATCGGCCTTAAGTAGGTTAAGTTTTTTATTTTTGATACATGCAATTCTTCTACTTTCCAGTCATTATATTGACAGGAAGACTTATTATTGATTTTAAAAATTCAATACCACATGAAATTAACACGGGTATGAACCCTACTTTCACGAAAAAATATATGCATATATGGGTCATTTCATGTCACGTTGAAATAATTCCAATCTGTTCCGAACTGACGATTTAGATCCAATTTATTTGCATAATTTTTAATTAACTCGAATATTTGAAAGTCCTGGAAGTAGAGGATAAGCTTTAAGCCCATGGGTCAAGAATGGCTGATTCAATAATAAGGAGTGTACAGGCAAAAATATATATATATATATGCATTTCCATCTGTACAAATATTTTTTTTTCTTCTTCGTTCGAACTATTTCTGCAAACGCGGACTGTCGCCTCGTCGCCGGTAATATTGTATTAGTCTTCGGTGGAAAATTGGAATAACGATCGGCAAACTCGCCGAGGCGAGGAAAACTTTTGCCGATAGAACGAGGATTTGAGGAAGCGGTCTGCGGTAACTCGTATTAAAACAAATAGGAAGAATAAAAAAATTAAAAAAAAAAAAAAATTTTCATCCTAAGAAAAACATTCCCTGAAAGTTCGTGATAAATGTTTTCTTTTTTTCCACGTCGACTATGGACGGAAGAGAGTTTATCGACATAATTCCAATAATCTTGAATCGTTCAAACGTCCTTGATAACGTAAATTCTTTTCATATTAATTCCGATAAATCTATTCTTCGTTCCATCAATTTATAAAATCCATTCCATTAATTCGAGAAAATATTTTTCATTGTTTCCAAGGTTTTTCGGATTAAGTCGATGGAACGAAATTATCATAACGTTGGATATAAATTGCGTTTTCAATTTTTTCCGGACAATGGTTGGGAGAAAAAATATTTATATTTGATGAAAGCGATAAATCGTGATAAGGAAAAATCGCGAGATAAGCAAAATATTGAGACAAAAAAAGACACAGCTGGAGATATCAGTGCTTGGTTATATGACACACATACGCATATATATGTATTGTGTGTGATATTTGCTCCTTTAAGAATGAAACTCGGATACACGGCTCGTAACTGTTGATCTCCTGGCCGCCGGGGGGTTATTGGCTACACCGAGTCGGGCCAATGTCGCAGCCCGAGCTTTATCCCCGCCAGACAAGATCGAGAGATTTCTTTCCCCAAGAGAATTACCACTTCTGGAACATCGAGCTTGGCTCTGGAGAGCTTTAAGAAAATTATCAAAAGGAATGAAAAAAAATAAATAGATGCATAAATAAATAAATAAATGAATAAATAAGGCGATAGAGGAGACAGAGATAAGAGAAGTATGTAAATAACATAGCAGTAAGAAAGTTGTAATAAGAGGAGCGGAATTAATTTTAATTTACAGGATCAATAAACTATCGATCCATATGAAATAGATGTATAAATAAATTGATAAATTAATAATCTGAATAATCCAAACAAATAACTACGTAAAGAAATAAATGAATAATCTAAATAAAACTTAAAAAATAATCAAACATTTTTTTTTAAACTCTGACAAATGGATTCAAGCATTACAACATATTTTCAAAATATCATGAATCATTGCCACACGCGTGTTGCAAAATTTTTTTGCTGTCGCATTCAACGTAGGCGAAAAATAAAAAAAACGCGTGTCCTGGTGTGTGTGTGTGTGTGTGTGTGTGGGAGAGAAGCATTTGCTGTTCGTGACGTTGGCCGATGAGCCAGTCACTCTCCGAGCTCCTGCGGGCCGGCCGAACCTCTTAATGGAACGGATACCGAGTTTCGAGTAGTTTGTCGAACGTGCAGCGGCTCTCACAGCTTCACCGAACGCGGGAAAATCCATTCTCGGCTGTATAGTGACATACGAGTGGATGAAACCGCACAAACCGCACAAGATCAGACGATCATTCTTGTAACATCCTTATATTTTCCATTGCGACCTTTGCCAATATTGCCACTGATCGCACTTTTAAATTTTACAATCTCATTATTATTATTTTGATTATTATTATTATTATTATTATTATTATTATTATTATTATTATTATTATTATTATTATTATTATTATTATTATTATTATTATTATTATTATTATTATTATTATTATTATTATTATTATTATTATTATTATTATTATTATTATTATTATTATTATTATTATTATTATTATTATTATTATTATTATTATTATTATTATTATTATTATTATTATTATTATTATTATTATTATTATTATTATTTTTAATTATCATTATTATTATTATTATTATCATTATTATTATTATTATTATTATTATTATTATTATTATTATTATTATTATTATTATTATTATTATTATTATTATTATTATTATTATTATTATTATTATTATTATTATTTTTAATTATCATTATTTATTATTTTCATTATTATTATTATAAGAAAAAATAATTGAATTGACAATAAAATTGAGAAACGTCTGTCAGCTGACGAAGAAAGCTCGGAAATAAATAAATGGGAATGAAAAATAATTTTCCCCGTTAGAAATCAAGATATCAAGTCCAAGCCACGCAAGACGAGTTGTAAATTTGCAATTGATTTTCCACGAAAGATTAATCGTCCGAACGATGGAATGACTAGGAAATAAATATGTTTGAAAATTGATTCGCAATATATTTCTCGCGATAGCCTCGGTTGTGGGTCTCTTTTATCCAAACAACGTCGAATACCCGCGTCTTGACCCTTGGTCTACTCACGAACTTATTTCGTTATTTATTTGTTTTTGTTATTTTTTGGGTTTTTTTTTCGCGAGCTTTTTGCGAGCTAAGGCGTAATGACGGAGCTTATTCCGGGACTGACCGGTGTGTTTGGTCTTTTTCCTCGCCTAACCCCTTAAGCCCTTCTCGCCGAACTTGGTCGCTTTAGCTGTTGGCTCATGAAGTTTGCTCCTTTATCTCAGCTTTCGCCGGAGTCTGCGTGGGAGTCCGTAGATGGATATTTGTGTCCGTGTGTGCGTGTATTTTTTTTTTTTTTCGCCTTCACCATGAGTGGCAAGTATCTCACCTACTGAGTCTCGGCAACCCTCGGAGATTAGACGACACAGCGGCAGGAGGAGGGGGATCGTATCATGGGACCGCTCGTGTACTCGTTCTGGAATGTTTCCCGAAGGACGGTCGGAAAAACTTGAACCCCTCGTCCGACTAAGATCACTTTCTATTGATTCATTTTTTTTCTTTCTTTTAAGCATTGGTTTCGTGCTTTTTTTTTCGTTGATTTTGTTTTCGGTTCGTCTTACTCGCGTGGGCAGCCATATTCGCGACGAGATTGCGGATGCATGGAGGATTTATCTCCGGAAATTCACGCAGGTTTATCGGAAGCAATGGGGATGCGGCGTGATTGTTGGAGAAAAGTTCGTAAATCGTGTTTGAAATTTATTACATCGTTTCATTTATTTATTCATTCGTTTATTTATTCATTTATCTATTTATTTATTTATTTATTTATTTATTTATTTATTTATTTATTTATTTATTTATATATTTATTTATTTATTTATTTATTTAATTTTTCATTTTCTCATTTATTCATTTATTCATTTATTTATTCATTTATTTACTTATTTATTTATTCATCAATTGATTAATTTATTGATTTATTGAATTATTGATTTATTGATTTATTCATTTATTTATTTTCTTTTCGATATGTTTGGCAATTATTTTTATTTTGTTTTCGAAGTCGGACTGTATTTTGTATTTCTTTTTTATGCGAACAAAATTCGAAAATGGCGTTCGCTTTGAATGGAAAATGTGAACATGAAAAATTATTCATATTATTTTTTCATTTTAGTGACCGATTGTTTTTTTTTTTTTTTTTTTGTGTGTGCGAACGATAGAATAATATTCCTTTTATTCATTCATTTTTCCAACGAATAAATGTGATTGGCGATCCGTAATTGGAAGATAAAAAGGGAATGCCCGGATCACAAGAATATTCGTGACAAGTATTATTATTATTAGTATTATTATTTTCACCCAACGAGTACCTGAAATTTTATTTCACGTGAAACAACGTCAATCACGGGAAAATGAACAAAAAAAGAAGAGACAGAGAAAATGAAAAACAAAAAAGCAATTCTCAAAATAAATAAAAAAACCAATAAATATTTCGTGTTCTATTAAACTTGTAGGATGTGCAGTTTACGGACATCACTTGCGCAATTGCAAAATGAATAATAAATTTTTCATATATGATTTTCGTTTAACCAGACAAAATAATAAAAAAAAATGAATGAAAATAAAAAAAAATGACAGAAAACGCTCGACGCGTGGATCAAAGCCGTCCATCAAATCGCAACGTGTTTCATTCCCCGGAAATCTCGTCGATACAACGAATTCTGTCTGCTATCGCGTTGCGCGTGCTGAAACTTCAAACAAAAATTATTCAACAAACGAACGAAACGAAAAAAATAAAATAAAATAATCATCATAACAATAAAAAATTAAAAAGCTCCGAACGAGGGAGAAAAAGGCGAGAACGAGAGCTTGAAGTTTGCGGTACGCGTGAAAAGCCTCGAGAATAATATTACAGCCGGTGCATTCTAGGCCGCGGGTTTTCAAAGGAAAAGAAAAAAAAATTAATTCCAGTCTTCCGGTCCGCTCGAGAATAATATGCTAATTTTTATTTGCGGCTACAAATGAATCTCCTCGTGCTGGATCGGCTTAACTGCGTTCGCTCGGTCGGCTCGACGCATCCTGATGCAAAATTAAAAATTAAAAACGCGAAGCAACAACAAATTTTTAATTGGAAAGAATTTTTTCGTAAATAAAAACAACAAATTTTATCGTAAAAAAAAATAGCAAAAGAAGGGCAATCACTTTTCCGAATAGTTGTTGGAAAACAGGAGGATGATACTCGTAGATAAGTAAGAAATCTCGTACGTCTTTCGTTTCTTTTTGTTGAGAATGAAAAATCGTGATGGAAGTTTTGCCTCGTTCTCGACTTCATAAATCAAAAAGAAAAGAGAATGGAAGGGAAAACAAAAGAAAAGTAAAAACAGAAAAATTGTGCAGACGTAGAAACGTTGGACATTGCTTTCTTCGTAATAGTCGTCTGTTCGCTCGTGTCTTAATAATAATAATAATAATAATAATAATATTATTAAATAATAATAATAATAATAAT
The DNA here is from genome assembly GCA_963971145.1 of Sussaba pulchella. Classification (NCBI taxonomy): domain Eukaryota; kingdom Metazoa; phylum Arthropoda; class Insecta; order Hymenoptera; family Ichneumonidae; genus Sussaba; species Sussaba pulchella. The sequence goes on from OZ020172.1 coordinate 13,271,420, forward strand.
ATTATTATTATTAAATAATAATAATAATAATAATAATAATTATTGTTATTTAATAATAATATTAACATCATTATTATTATTATTTAATAATAGTAATAATATTAATATTATTATTTAATAATAATAATAATATTATAATTAAAGAATTATTATTATTATTAAATTAATTATTATTATTATTATTATTATTATTATTATTATTATTATTATTATTATTAAATAATAATAATAATATTATTATTATTATTTAATATTATTATTATTATTATATTAATATAATTATATTTATTATTTTTATTATTATTATTATTATTATTATCATTATTATTATTTCTATTATTAATTTTTTTCTTGTTCCTCTTCTCCATATCAGTATGAAAAATAGTAACCGAGGTTGGTCCATGCTGGCCAAAGATGATCATACTCTCCCCATCGCAAGCGAATTATTCATCGAATCATTTCCTCTCCAAATCTTTTACAATTTTTTCCACCTTCCGGTATTTTTCCCCCCCTTTTCCTCGCAGCCAAACCCTCGAAAAAAAACAATTCCACTTCATTGCATCGAAAGCTTCGTCGTCAGAACGTTGCCCCAAAATTTATCAAAAGAGAAAGAAAAAAAAACGGCGGCCACAATGTCGACCGAAAGAAAAATAATGGTGCGTAAAAAATTCGTCGATGTATCGACGAATATGGTTACAACGTAGAAACAATTATTCTCGTGTGCATGAGAGTGGAAGAAACCCGTAAAAAAAAAAAACGGAAGAAAAATAATGTATCGTCACGCAAAATTCGATAGCTCAATCGGTTAGAGTGTGCGGGAGCCAGCTTCCGGGATGGATTTGGGAAGTCGGGGGTGGAAGGGCGGTTCGGGGGTTGGCGAGAGGGGGGTTAGGTGGTTGACGAGAGGGAGGGTAATGATCCTTGGAAACAGTTTGACTCGAAGCGATTCGCTTTTGCTACGAAATTCTCGCGAAATGTGTCGGATTTGGAGGAGTCGAGGGGGTGGGTTGCGGTGGAGGGATGACGGAATGCGTTGGCTCGAGGGTTTTGCATCCGCAATTCCAATTGGGTTACCCGGATCACGTGGCGGAAAGGGCGATGGGGTTGGGGAGGGGGTGGTTCGAGGGTTGGAGGTTGGGGTAATGGATCTGTCTCGGACGAGACTGTCACGTGATATCTTACGCGATATCCGGTTTCAACGTTTCAATGTAGCCCGGAGGACAAACCTATCGAGGCATCTATCTATGGTCATCGATCCTCCCCGGTCTCGAATTTTTGGACGTTATAGGGGTAGACGAAATTTTTTTTTTTTTTTTTTTTTTTTTTTTCGTTCCTTTCTCGCACGAATTGCACTGGCGCCAGAAAGGGGTGGGAGGCAATGGGGTGGTTGTGAATTCGTCGTTATTGTAGATTTTTCATTTTACATTTGAATGTATGTAGATGTGAAATTTATGACGTGGTATTATGATAATGAGAATAATATTGGATAATAAATTATGGGTCGGGTATATTTTTTTTTCTTTATTTTTCCTACCCTCTTCCGGCTTTGACCGCGATAACGATTTATTGATTAGATGTATTTTCTTTCTGGATCGAGGAGATGGAAAGCTCAAATTGTGAGCTATTTGATTGGAGGAGCTTGATTTAATCGAAATTAAATATTCAATTGGCAGCCAAAATAAAATTGTTGATTTTTTCGATTTCAATTTTCGCTGCTCGAGAAATTTTGTTCTCTCTGGAATTCCAAGAAGATTATTTCAATATACATCAGAATTTCGTTGAATCCACATTGATAGAGCAGAAAAAACGAACAAAAATGTTGGAAATGAAATTGTTTCGTTGATTCTTCGAGGAAATCCGTAGATCAAATATAAAAAATTCTTCCAAATTGCATAAAGCAAAAAATTAATATTTACCAACTCTGTGTAGATAAAATTTTTGTGGACGTAGCGGAAGTGGAATTTGCGTTTCAACGATTGGACATGCGTTTGATTTCGCTGATGGAATTTTTTAGTCTAGAAAAAAATTAAAAAAATAACAATTATTCGATTGCGGTCAATGGCGGGATGGGGGTGGATTTTTTGAGGGATGAGAAAATCTATCTAGTCTATGAGAAAATGCTAGAAAATCGAATTTTGAAATTCTGGGGAAAGAAGGAGCCAGAGGGACTTTGATAAATTAGAAAAATAAGTAGGTCGTAGGTTTAAGGCGCTCGAGAGAGCGGTGGGGGTTTGACGGTCAGGGAAAATAAATAGCACATCGTTAAGTCCGGATATTGACTGAGGGTTTTCCGATCGTCCGGTAAATATTACGGATGGTTTCGTTCGTCGATCAAACGGTGAGAAGAACAACGACGGATTAAGGGGCGGACGAGTAGCTGAAATCGATCTGCAAATCCAAATCCAAAAAGATATTACTCTGCAAAATCTCGTCTCAAAAATATTATTACTATTATTATCGTTATTATTATTTTTATTCGTGACAATTGATGAAAAAATAGCACATTTCTAGGTTAGGGGATGAAATGGCTCGCGAGAATGAGGGTAAGCAATAAACATCGTCGTAAAATGTATTTTATTAAACGGAATTGTGACCCAGTATGGAAGACTGTACGGCAATTCAGAGAAAAGTAATATATATGTATATATTTATGTCTATTTCGAATCTCAGAGACGAACATAAAAATAAAAAAATTGTTTTACCGGTTGGGGTACGTCAGACCCCAAGTTAATTCCATATTTTTCCGCGTCTGTTATCGATCAAACCGACGTGACAAAAATTATACTGCATTCGCTTTGAAATACCACAAACGTTGGGAATTGCAATTTTATTTGTTTGTTTTATTTTATTTTGTTTCATTTTTATTTATTTTTCAGGATGTATCGCACGTGAATTTCAATGTTTCACGTCGTTGGAGGGTGGTGCATCCCCTAGGAGACAAATTTATGCGTGACGTACGGTCGGAAATTTAATTTTTCAACCAACCACATTCGTTCATATTTTTATATATATTTATGACGAGATAAAAAATATTGTAGATAAAATACTCACTTGAATATAATTTATTCGTTCGAATAATGCGAACGCAGGTTAATTAATATTTCATTCTGCACGCGAAAAAAAAAAACTTCGGGCTCCATAGCGTGGGAATACATGTATACATGCATATTTTTCCGTTTGACGTGAACGGAGGGAAGTAAAAAATAATAATGCAAGGAGTTATAAATAATTTTCCTTGGACTATGAAAATAGCTATTCTTCACAAACTAATTGGGACTAATTTTTAATAACGCACGGGGGTAGAGCTTTCAGCCTTTCTTCTCGACGCTAAGAGGGAAGAAGGTGGAAGGGAGGCTGGCTTACGCATCCCCCCATTAGAAAACCGCCACCTGGGATATTTATTTATTAATTTATTTATTTTTTCGTATTTTCATTTTTGCTCGTTGAAAATTTATTTTCTTTTTTCATCGTTGATTCATTCGCCTTCGGAGACAATAAGTCTGTCTACGTTTTAAGGGGATGTTGTAAGTATACATGTATACAAGTAAATAAAAATAAGAAAATATATGAATGGATGAAAATAGAAATAATTATAAATAATAAAATAATAAATCTATATAATATAAATTAAATAAATTTATATTCATTCTATTTATTTACCAGTAACTGAAAATAAGAAAAAATATTAATAGATAGAAATAGAAACAATCATAAATAATAAAATGATAAACCCACATAATATAAATTAAATAAATTTATATTCATTCTATTTATGTATTCACATTAATTTCTATTTTATTATTTCACATAAATATATATATTCATATATGTTGTGAAGATAATAAAGCCCCCGTGTAAAACTTTGCCATTTTCATCCCACAAGTCGTAAACGGAAGTAGCTTTTTTCGGTTTTGCATTTTTTCTCGTTGGTTTTTTTTCAATTTATCGCATTCGTACTTGGTTAAGTTTTCCGGCAAAAACACGGGCGCCACGTTGGTGCGCGACGCGCGGCAACAACGACGACGACGTCGTTCACGATTTCACCCGGAGAATCAAGAAAAATAAAACGAATCGAAGAAAAGCGGTGGGAAAAGAAAAAAAAACAAAACGGTAAAAAGCGAATTTATCGACAACGGAAACGACGGAAACGACGAATAAACAGAGGCGCGACTTGGAGTAACTTGAATCGTGTGTATCAAAGAAAAATATATAATTGATCGATGCTGTTTGGCTGGATGGGAGAGGAAGAGGAGGAGGCTGGAGGGTTGAAGACGACGTTATCGAAGGAAAACGTATGAACCGTAGGAATATTGAAATCAACATCGCGAGGGTTGTCGGAGACAAAGACTTTTTCACCCTCTATTTGATGGATTTACGTGGGTGGACGATTTATTAAAATCCTAATTATTCAAATTTAATGTCTTTGATTGTACAATTATTTATTTATTTATTTTTATTGAGGCATTTATGGGGCTTAAGAATTCTTTGTCGGTGGAAGAAAAATATTTGAAAAGATCTAGAGACGTTTTTCACTTTTATTCTTATATTATTTTTATGTTTATTTGTTTTGATTTCAATTATTATTTATTTTTGTATTTCTATTTTTTTTCATTAATCTAAAAGTGGGTTGAGAGCGATTGACTGGTATTAAACGAGGTTAGAGATCGATAATTTGCCAATGGCTGACCTTTCGATGAGTGGAAAAAAAAATTGTCCTCACTTTTTTATTATCGTCTATATTTCATTATTATCATATAAAACGAGAAAAAAATTGATTCGAGGCCACAATTCGAACTACGATTCAACACTCCTACTATTTAACAAAATAATCGAAGTAAACATTTAATAATCATTCAACAAATAAAACATCTACTCGACCTTAATTCAATATATCTGTATATTGGTGCTGGGATGAAAAAAAAAATGTCTGTATATTTTTTTTCCGGTGCTCAAACAGTGACTTAACCGAATGCGATTGTCAGATTTGCTCGTGACCATTCTCGCGGCCATTAGTACGAGGCGAAGAAAGCAAACACGTTTCGAGGGTGCATTGAAGGATTTTCTTAAGCCGAGGTGATAAAAGGTTGGAAAAGCTCCGAGGACGAACTATAAACGTGGTCAGCGCTGTTACAGCTTAACCGCGGCTTTCTCCGCCCCCTCCTTGCTCCTCGACCATCGCTGAACCGACCTACCCCATTGCTCTTCCACCCACAGGGGATAGATAGCGAACTTCCCATCTCCCGACACACACACACACACACACACATACATATGTATATATCGACACGTAGCGAGCTTCATTTTCATTTTGATGAAAACTATTCGTTTTCAAACTGCTGCAATAGAATTAATTATAAAACTTTCGATTATTCCCACTCGCTCTTCTGAATCTACCAATTTACGTACGATAATAATGATAATAATAAGTAGAAATATAATGTAAGAGAGAAATAATAAGAGCGAGGAACCTAAAATAATAATAATAGTGAGAAATTATAATTGTTATTATTATTTATATACATATATCATAATAATAATAATTCTTATTATTTTATAATATTATTCTCATTATTATTATTAATAATAATAACAATAATAATATAATAATAATAATTATTATTATAATTATAATTAATAATAATAATAATAATATAATATAATATAATATAATACTAATATATATAATATAATATTATAATATATTATAATATAATATAATTATAATTATAATAATTATTTTTTAGATGTTTTCTCTCTTTTTATTCCTCAACGGAGAAATAATAATAATTATTATTAAAAAATAATAATAATAATTACTCTCTATTATTTTTTTTTTTAGGTTATTCGCTCTTATTATTGCTTTCTTATATTATATTTGTACTTACTATTATTATTATTATTCATATTATTGTTACGAAGGAAGCTCCGAAAAATTGTACAGAAAAAGATGTAAAAAACGAATAAATTACAAATGTTCAAATGATTAGGGATCGAATCAAAGTTCATGGAAACTTTGATGAGGTTTGTATAAATCTGTTAGACCGTAATGCATCGTTACTGGATAGTACGAATGACAACGAGACGAAACTGCTTAACTCAACGTGTAACACGTTGCCTGTATATCATTTCCGTTTGCCGGACCGAGCTTCGCGGTTATACCAGCGAAAACTTTGAATATCACGGCGGCTACGTGAGCCAACTATCCGGGAGACTACTCTCTTTTTTTACAACTTAATTTTTTTTTTTTTAGAGCCAAAACGAACTTTTTAATTGAACGAATGTCTAACGGCACTACGGTGACCCGGCTATTAACAAAAGTAATTACGAGGAAACCTCATCGAATTCGTTTAAACTTGTCTCATCAATTTTAATCATCAAATTTACAAAGTTTGTTTGAAAAAAATTATAATATAAGCAATAATAATTCGATGAAATAAATGAAATTCTAATGAATATGTTTGTCTGATTATTGTAATTATAATTTTCTATAATAACATAGTGTGAAATTGTAAGAATCTTATTTTATTGAATCATTGAATTATTCTGTCAATGATTCAACAATTAATTTTGAAATATTGTGTCATTAAATTAATTATTCTGATTGAATTGTACGAACTAAAAAATATAAAAATACATAATTTATTGATTTTATAGTGCGTGAAAATACAAAATAATAATTATTATTATAGTAATGTAATAATTATATAGTAATATAAAATATAGTAATGTAAAAATCTAATAAAGTTGAATTGTCATAATTTATTCGAGTACACAGCTCGTCCGAGTGGCGAAGCCGGTTATGTTCCATAGTTCAGCCCTCGAACACACAAATCACCGGCAGAGATTGTTGTTACCATCACGTAGTTTCAACACCGGATCGCACGAGCTGTTCCACGCGGAAGCTCCGGCGCAAAATCGGTGATTCCAACTCCCGGCACGACGATAGTGCAACCGACGTAATTCATGCAAACCCAAATAATCATTATTCATGAGATTATCGTCACGATTGTCAAATCGTACGTACATTGGATACCTGGAACTATTATCCAATCATTGTAATGGTACCGGTACATCGCAATTTCTCTAATTCGACGTAAAAAAAAAAATCATTGCGTTTGGAAAATAATTTAATGTCGATTTATGAAAAGTTGAGGAGAATTTTTATTTCGAAAATATAATTTTCCACGAATGTTCGATGATTTCGTTGTGGACATTTTTTGTGGGATTCAAAGATGTGATATCAATTGAAAACATCGTTGTTACTACTATTATTATTATATTTATTATTATATTTATTTTTATTTTCGTTTCGATTTTTAATTCGTACAAAAATTCAAATTGTTGTTTCATCGCAATTCCTATTTTTTCTTTCGGATAAATTTGCACGTGTTATCTTATCTAGTAGGAATAAATCATGGCAAGTGTGCGTGCGTGCTCGTGTGTGGATATTGAAAATTCTCTCGGTCGCTAGTAGGTCTGCAATTAAATGCATATATCGCAAGGCGATTTTTTAATTTTTAAAGTCCTTGAAAATGAATCAGCCTCCAGACTTAAAGAAAAAAATATTTCTCAAATGCACGACATTCGACGAAAATCATATTTTACCAAATTCGCAGCATTTGAAGCAAAAAAAGCTCTTCAAATCCCCGACTTTTCAATAAATAATTATTTTTTAAATGTCAGGCATGTAGAAATAATAATTTTTTAAATGTCAGTCATGTAGAAAACTTTTTTTTTTTTTAATGCACGACGTTTGAAATTTTTTTCCTTTCAATTTATTTTAATTTTTTATTCGTTTTCGAGCTTTTTTGTTTTTGTTTTTTTTTCTCTACGAGAGAGCTCGATTTTCGGAGCGCGTGAAGCTGCACAGAGAGTTAGCGCGCCAGCAAACGCCGACGCCGACGCCGACGCCACCGCCGAAAGCCGAAAGAGAGAGAATTACGACCCGTGCGGCCGGAGCCGGTACGCTGGTGCACCGAATCGCCAATTAACCCCGTATAAATAAATGCTTTTTCGCAAACCAACAGACACGACCCAAAAACGCTGGTTACAGACTTTCCACTGTACACAGAAACGGGTTCGAAAAAGCCCACGACAGAACGAATTAAACGAAATACGACTCATTGCCGCAACATAGAAACTATTTAACGCTCGCACCGAATCATCCGACGACTCGTGAGATAACTTTATCAATTTTTTTCACGGTTTTTTTCGGGATTTTTGTTTATTGTTTTCATTTTCGTTATTTTTTATTTTTATTTTTTATCGTTGGGAATATTTTAGAAACTTTAGGATTGGTGGATATTTTTTATTATGCTTTATTATTGATGACTGATCAATTTTTGAGATTATTTGGGGGGTTCCTGCTATTTTCATTTTTTAGTTGAATTTTTGGATCTTTTGTGAGGAGAGAAGGAATTTTTTTTTCGAACGTAGAGAATTTTTTTTATTGAATAATAAAAGCTACGAAAATTGATTCGAGTTACTTGCAGATGAAATCTATATCCTAATTACGAAGTATTGTTCTACTTCCTATCCGGTGGAATTTATGTAACGAATGTACATTGATGAAAACAAAATAAAAATGATCAAGGAAATAAATTGAATTTTCGTCGGATTAAATAAAAATGCAAATTTTGTTAGAGCAGTGTCTGATCAATGACTCATCCTCGCCCGCGAACTTCTTTCTCTTGCATTTTGCGTTGCAACGAAACGGAAATATCTCAAAATCATTCGCAGTAATATTTTTTTCCTCAAAATTAAAAAAAAAATAAAAATAAAATAAATATAAAATAGGAAATAAAATAAAATACAAATAAAGGAAATCATTTCAAACCACCAAAATAACGACAAGAACATTGAAATGCAAATTATATCCCAAGAAAATATAAATTCGACATTTTTAACCGAGCAGACATCCAAAATTATAATTTCCACCGAAATCAACATTCAAACATGATAAATACTGTTGCAAAAAAATTTCAAATCGCAAAAAAACGAAAAACTGCAATATTTACAAGTTTATTTTATTTAGTTTATTTTTTTTTTCAAACTCACGATAAATCGATGATAAATCTTGGGGTAGATCGTGCGACGAATGATTCGAGACGACGAGCGATTTGATAACGAAAAGCACTTTTTCAACGAATAAGCTTCACGACAAACCGTCGAGTCGGAGCAACGAAAACCAACTGATGACTGTGGTTTGACGCTGCGATCGCGGCAACTACCCCCGAACGTGCGATAAGACCGAGGGTTGGTTCAGGAGGAGGGAAGGGGGTTGAAGATGTACCACGAAGAACGTTTGGGGGCGCGAGTGACTGTCCGCTTGTTTCTCCCCTTCCCATCCCCCTTAAAACGCCAACTCTACATCTGCTCGCAAAGATAAATGAACGGTAGTCCGAAATATAACAACAAGATACAATAAAATCGTGATGAGATCGATACTAAAAAAAAGTAAAAATTAGAAAATTATTTTTTTTAAATGTTTTAAAAAATCGAAAAACTCTAAAATCACCTCAGTTAAATAAATAATTAGTAATCATTTTAACTTAATTATTATATTATATTGTACTCGAATATGAAACAGATCAGTATTATTTTTATAAATATTTTCAAGAATCGTTTTACCGTTGAAAAAATGATTTCTCATCATCGATGTGTTTTTTTAAATTATTCTTTACGTTGTTATTTTGTCGAAAAGCACAGAGGGATAATTGCGGAGCAATTGTTTGATTACGACTGACCGTTTCCAATGTGCTAATATAGGATTTCAAGGATTCTCATCGCGAATTCAGAGTGGCTTCCGGTTCGGAGCAAATGCCACGGATTTACACGGGCTCTGGTGCGCTACTAATAGCCCCCTCCCCCTCCTGCCGGATAACCAAACTAATTATCTTCTCCATTCACGAACCACTTTTATCGTTGAAACTTTTTTTCGCTTACTCTTCTTTTTTTTAAAATTTCTTTTCGAATTTTTTTCTACCTCGTAACTATCGCAACAATTAGAAAAGTCGATTGTAATCCCAAGCGTCAATTTAAAAATGCATTCTCCTAATTTTCGATGCTATTTCCAGATCCTAGGAATTATTTTTATCGATGAAATTTACCGAACATATTTTATTGATCGTCACTAAAATTTATTTCTCATTGAACAGACAAAAATAAGGATTCAAATAATAATATTAATAATAATTATAACGACAACAACAAAATAATATAATGTAATGTGATATAATAATATAATAAATAACAATACCTACGAGTCTCTCCGGGATAATTAATCACTTAATTTCTATGAGAGCAGAACAAGAAAATCATTCTGATAATAATTAACATAATAATAATAACCCAAATAATAATTATAATAATAATGTAAAATCTATATTTTCGAGTACAAAAATCAATCGTACGAATTTAATTGGAATCGAGGTAAGATTGGCTCTTGTCAGAGATGCTCGAGATCAAACATCGGTATCAGATCGATTGTACAGAGCGGCATTCGCACACGTCCTCACATCTGAACGTGCACACTCACGGGCACACGCACACGTCGGAATACGTACAATCGAGCAATCCGCCCACTCGAACCGAATTACGCAATTAATTATTCACCCCTTCGACAAGCGGGAATGCGTTGTATGCGCTAAGACAATCAAATTTCCCGGGCTCACGTGTGTATCCCGGGTTGCATCGTGCACGACAATCCACATCAATAAGGGTCGATAAGACGGGCATCGACGTTATCGACAGCTGTTCAACAAACGTGGGGGATTCCGCATTTTTTTAAATTTATTATCCGCCGTCGCGGATGCAGAATAACGAGGAAAAATATGTGCGTGAGAAAAAATGACGTAGCTACGAAGATTCAATTTTTCCTCTTATCGACAGTCAGTAGAAACGAAATTACGAAAAAGATCGTTTTATTTAAAAATTCGATTCAATAAAATTTGAAGATGAAAATAATTAAAAATAACGTTTTTTAATATTTGATTTCCGTCCATCGTCGTTCTAACAATAATTATAATTGTTTATCTTAAAAATGTTTGAATGTGTAATTTAAAAAACGGGTTAGAAATAAAAATTTTATTTTTCCTGCATCCCGATGCAGTTTAAAATTGTTTCCATACAAAATAATTATAATGAATGTAAAAATAGACAACTCACCGTTACATCGATCGTTGTTTCGTGGCTGTAACTCAACACTGCACTCTCTAAAATTAATTAGTCGACTAACTCGATAATGGGCGAGAGAGCGTTCGCCGTGGGTTCGAGCGTTTGGTTTTTCCGCGATGAAAAAGCAAACTGCCGGGGCGATGAGAGAGTCACGAGCTAGTGGTTTGCGAGACGCTAACACGTCGCCAGGGTCGACACAATGCTTCTTCTAGATTTTCACATGTTTGCTCGTTTTTTTTTCTCTCTTTTAAAACTTTTTTTCTCGTTGTTTATATGCTGTAAGCGTCGATAAGACGATCGAAGAATCCGTCGAGATGACGAAGAATTCTGCCAAATTAGATCAATTTATGGTGGGAACATTTTCAATTGGGAAATAATTTGTTCAATCGCATTATTTTATACGTAAAATGTTTATTTTTGTTCCCAAACCTGTGATTGCAAATAAATTCTAATCAAATTATTTATCCCTAAGAATGACAAAATTGCTTGTACCAAGAAAATTTCTTATCATAAAAAATAACTGAATTCGTATTTTTTAACGATGAATTCGCTACGAGGCGGGATGGAAAAACGTAGATCCACATCGACTATTCCCGGCGATAAGCCTTCGTCGATGCATTTTCGGAATCCCCAAAGCGGCTTAAAACAGAAAACAATAAAAAAACGATGATAACAATGATAAAAATAATACCTGAATAAAGAGAAAAAAATTGTAGAATGATAAAAAATTCGACGTCAACCTTTCGTTCGATCTGAACAACACACGGGGGTGGGAAGGGTGCAGAATGAGAGATAAAGAGAGAAAGAGAAAGAGAGAGAGAGAGGGTGAGAGGGGAGAAGAAGGCTTCAGGAAGACGATCAGTCAAAGCCGTTGTGTACTTGTCGATGAGAATAGTTAATTCCTTCGTCGATAACGGATGTAGAGAAAAATTATCCATGCATGAGAATTCGCTCGAGTCACAAGTCGTGACTTTGAATATATATACGTGTACACAGGCGCATATATACTCATATATTTATAAAATAAATTATATTATTCCGGGAAAAATGATGTTATATATTTATCAAAAAGAAATTAATTATATATGAATTTATAAATGGCAAAATAATCATCTATTCATAAATTATGTATATCATATGATTATATTTCAATTTATATATGATTTTGTTTTACTCAATAATGATGTAATATTATTTATTCAAAAATTATACAATTTGAGAAATAACCTAAATACGATATGATATATTCTACAATTATATTTCGATTTTTATATATTTATATATCGTTCAATTATTTTTTTATAATCATATTATTATAATATTGTTTATATTATTAATTAATAATAAGTGAATAAAATTATATTATTATAATTTAATAATATGTATTATTCAATTATTTTCTTATAATTATAAATTATAATAATTCTTCATTATATTCAAAATAATATAATTACATTTCTTATGATCCCTCATTATATTCGAAATAATATTATTACTCCCAAAATTATTAAATCCTCGACGCATCTACACGTATCATACAATTACATCGCAATTTATATATTCATACGTTAAACGACTTTGCGGAATGGAATTTGCGAGTGGCATAGCCACGATTAAGGCGGTACACTCCTGTATGCTCGGGAAACAATTCACCCATCCCCTTTCCCGCTCTTCCGCGCTCGTATTTCGTCTCGGAACGCCAAGGGTTGTTCCGGGAGAATCGCGCAAAGGCGTTTGGGGTTCGGGGGTGGGTCGGGAGAACCGTCGGTGAGGGGTTTCGGTCGTAGTTTGGAACAGTGTTGCATTATAGAGCGGATTCGGAGGGAGGAAGGCTCACGCGCCGGAGGATCGAGAGAGGAACCGAGTGCGACTGCGTAAACCACCGGGAATCACGTCGGCCAGGACTCTACGATCCTTTAACATATATATATATAACCGTCGCGCCGATATCTTGGTCCCGAACTTTCAGTCCGTGGCGCGCTTTCGTTCGGTACGGCGATATTACAAAAGACTCTCGGGATTTCGTCGAGATTATTCACGATTATCACGAAAAAGGTTTTGCATTTTTCTTATTATTAATTCGTTTAACGAAAACAATTTGAAAAATATATTTTTTGGGATTATTTTGGTGGTTTTTTGGTGGTTTGAATTATTTTTGATTGTATTTTATATTATGGTTTCATATTTTATGGAGAAATTTATTTCGAAATGATATTTCTCATTGTAATTCATTTTTCTTTGGTACTTTGAATGATTTTTATTTTGAATTTTATTTTATTTTTATTCTGGAAGATATTCTTTTTGAAATTTTGTTGCCGATGAAATAATTTATAATTATCGACGATAATTATAAATTTGATAATATTATTATATTGTTTTTAGTCGAAATTGAAGATCGTATAATAATTTTTGCAATTCGCAATTATTTTAGCGACTAACAAATAAATTAAAAAATTGACCTTTGAAGTCACGAATTTTTATATCCTTGTTAGAAATTTCACGAGGAAAAATGTCGAGAACGTTGCAATCGTAATTACTTCAAAAAGAAGATAATTAGCCCTTTGACGAAGGCAAACGTCCGGAAAAAAAGAGGTTGCAATATCGGGCTCTTTGTACCAATGAAAGAGTTGTACGTATAATTTTTTTTTATTACTGCACCGAGGGATTGCGATGTCACCGTCGTTAAACAAGGTAAATAAATAAATAATTTGAAAAAAATATTATTCATAAATATATATGCATATGTTTTTGTTATATATATATATTTAATGTATATATTTAGATTGTTGTTGTATTTGCGAATTTGATTTCATCGTCGAAATTCCGCATAAGCTCGTGTTTTCATGCATTCGCGACGTTTAAAATCTGCAACCACGAGGAAATGAGAAAATCTCATGCAGTTTCTTATCTAATTTTAAACGTTATATTATAAACATAAGCGCGCACTGGAGTGAGCGACTGCTGGCGATTGACGACGACCAGGCACACGCATTACAGTGTGCAAGTGACATATATTTGTATGTATATATTCAATTCCAAGTAATATTTATCTCAAAATATTTTTTAAAATTTATTTGTCATCTTAATAATTTTTTTTCGATTATTTCATATAAATCTAATTATTCACTATTTTTTATTCGCTAACTTCTGACATCATCCTCGCATCCGGAGCCAATATTTCAGGACATTTTTAAAATATTGACATTCAAATCAAAACTTTAAAAAAAATTAATAATAAAAAAAAGCACAAGTTTATTCAATCGAATTAGCGTCATCGCCTTCAGCTATAGGTCAGTGTTTGTTTCCTTCCTGATTACCGGATGGACGTCGAATTATCGCTTGTGTCTAAAAGCTCTTCCACGCCCTCCCTCTCGCCCTCACCCTCCAAAGAAGGGTTGCAAAGCGCGAGTCGGTCTCTCACGTCGTTGCAAGCTTTTTTTTTCGCGTCCTCGAAGATCGAACAAGCTTGCGCGGGGGATTTAATGAGATGGCGAGATAAGATGCAGTGTGAGATAGAGAGCGAGAGGGGAGGGTAGTCGAGTCAGTGTCAGATAACACGACTGATTTATAGTTTGGGAATGGCGCGTTGGAACGATTATCTCCAAGGAATCCGAAGCCCGACAACCCGAGCGTTAAGCCAACACAGCTTCCGCCCTTGTGGGCTAATAACAGACCATCTGATAACACAAGACGAAACCACTTATCACCGTAATCGTGGGATTTTCTAAAGTACCGAAAAAATTAGAAATCGAATGAAACTAAATTGCAAACTCTGTGAATTGTTTCGACGAATGAAATTTTTCGGTCAATGAATTCGATATTGTTCGGAAAATTTCAAAATATTTCCATTTTTTTTTCTCCAAATCAATTTTTGATTTTGATTTATTATTGATGTGGATATTTGGGATATTTGTTGAATTTTCTAGAAAGATTGAAAGATATTTTTAAACCGAAAAATGAACGATTGCGATTTATTACCAAAAATTCTGGTAATAAAATTCTGATGAATTTCAAGCCTCATCTTAATTCCAATTAATCCTCAATCATTCAAAAAAAAAAAATCATCCACCAATCTTCAAAAGCGAATTTCCTAATTTCCCATCGAAGCGCCAGTCACCCAAAATCCTAGTTCGACGCTCCGAAAGCCAATTGCTTCCATAAATCCGACTGACCATCAAAAAAAAAAAAAGAAAGAAAGAAGACAACCCTCCGGAAATAAATAAAAAAGAAGAAGAAGAAAAACTTGATCGAACCATTAATCACCCGAAAAAGTTATTTTACCCCGTTGTGCCATTTGACCCCGGTCAACTATTTTTTTCCTCGTGACTAAGGCATGATTATGATTGTCACCATCCCATCATTAACCCACTTTGACCCCCAAACTTTACTATTTCGAATCGATTTTCCAAAAAAAAAAATTTTGTAAAAACAAATTTAATAAATAAATAAAATAAATATAATAAATAAATAAATTATATATAATAAATAAATAAAATAAATATAATAAATAGATAAAGTAAATATAATAAATAAACAGAATGAATAAAATAAATCCGATAAATAAATAAAATAAATATAATAAATAGATGAAGTAAATATAATAAATAAATAGAATGAATAAAATAAATCCAATAAATAAATAAAATGAATACAATGAATAAATAAAATAAATATAATAAATATAATAAATAGACAAAGTAAATATAATAAATAAATAGAATGAATAAAATAAATCCAATAAATAAATTAAATAAATAAATAAAATGAATACAATACATAAATCAAATAAATATAATAAATACAATAAATAAATAAATGAATTAATAAATAAAAATCGAGACATTGATTGATTTTCGTTAATCTCGTAAAATCCCCGAAACTTTGCAGCCTCGAAGCTAGAACAATGGTGACACCCTCGAGACGTTTCAGAAATAAGGGTGAGAACGTTAACACGTGTAAAGGCATCAAACGGGAAGAGCGCAACGCATTTCCCATCATCTCGTTCGAATACGTATGAGAAAATCGAAGGTTATCGCGTGTGGGACGACTCCAAAGCTCGTTCGAGCTTGCGACACGCGAAACTCGAATCCCCCCCCTCGCACCCCTCCGAAGACACACGCGTTTCCCTCCCGCGTCTTCATCGTCACGGGCTGTCCAAATAAATCCCCGCGCGAAAGCTCCGGGGAGGAAAAAATCGTAGATGTGACAAGCTCGTAGTCGAAACGCGGAAAAATCCGTTCGGGCGTGAAGAATAATCGAAGCAGGAAAAAACAACGAGAAAAAAACTGTCGAGAAGTAACCGAAAAGCTCGAGGCTGCGACCTTTTGTATCCAATCGACGACGCGTAAGCTCTCCGGCTGCTGATAATAAAGGGCGGAAATTAATGAAAAGAAAAGAAATACAAAATTCTTCGTCCCTCCACGACTCGTGCGAGATTAAATACATAATTGCTACATAAATAAAAATAAAAATATGCAACGAAAAGTAGTCGAAAATCTCGAAGCTGTAGCTTTCCGTTCCAACGACGCGTGAGCTCTGGTTGTTGGGGAAAAAAGAGGAGAAGGCAAAACATAAATAAAGGGATAAAAAAAAATAACATCATTCTTCGTCCCTCGACGACGCGCGGGATCGAATAATGGCGGAATAATGCTGCCAACTCGAACAGTTTATTTTTCATTTCAATCGAGAATTTTTTTTCGATATCGGATGGAAAAGCTCGATCGATGGAAATAACTGGAATTTTCAAGTGCCCGATTTCTCTGGGGGTGCGGAAGGTTGGAGGATGGCAAATGAGAAAATATTGTCGCGATCGGAGTGGCGAAAAGGGTTGAAAAGCTTTCGTTGGTTAAAAAGCCATTCTCGAAAATGCTTTCGAGAGGTCAATTCTTGTTCGTCCCTTGTTGACGGTCGGGGGAGGAGAAGGGGGAGGGATGGGGGGTAAATAAAATGGTAGATTTATGGACGTCGACGTTTCAACGTGCAATCAGTACGAAAATAAAAAGGTTTCGACGAATCGGTAAAAAATTTTACAATCCATTTCCGGTTCATTCGAATTTTCAAGTGCAGACGGAAATAAAAAAAAAACGATAAAAATAAAATATCTATATATAAATTATAAAATTGAAAAAAATGATTTTTTTTTTTTTCGAATAATTCCTTTTTAAAATTATTATTTAAGGGATTTTCGGTGATGTAGGGATGGTCAGAACGAAGAAAAAGAACTTCAAGGAGTCTCCAAAGGATTCTAGAATTTATTTCCGTCTGATCAAATTTTTAAGCTCATCCGAAATAATTTAAATAAAATAAAAATAAATAAACACGATAAAATTCAAAAGAATATTTATTTCAATAAATAATTGCTTATTTAAATAATTGTTTCAAGGGGTTGTTGGGAATTCCGAAGAACGGTCGTGTGTGTGTGATTTCTGGCTGCTGGCCCATCGATGAGGGGTGAAATTAAGGGGGTAAGTGGTTGCAGCAGTGTAGAGCTTTTTCGTCGCATCCCCGGCGGGCTGGAAGAAATTCTCGAGCTTTTGCGGATGGAGCGATGAATTTGACGAGCGATGATTGTGCGAGTCCGATACCTACGCGACGACGAGAAGGGAGAAGCAAAAGAGGGTGGAAGGACGCCGACCGGATGCTGGCTCGCTGCAGGCGCGAGTAGCAAAAAAAAAAGAAAAAAAAAAAAAATCATTGTTAGAGATATTCACGTACGAGATGAAAGAGAAAGCTTTTTTTTCCTTCACAATGCTCGGTAATTTTCCATTCCAATCAACCCCGAACGTTCGTTGGAACATTTTTACTCAAATTTACGTCAATTATTTTTCCCTGGGATTCAATATTAAAATGCGTCGACATTTTTTGTTCTTCGCCTTCTTCTCTTTCTAGAATTCCGGGTTTTGATAACGCGGTTGGGATCCAAAAATTTTAATGAGGATTCGAACAGACGTTTTTTCTTTCCGAAAATTGTAATCATTAAAAAATCGATCTTTTTATTTTCGATTAAGTAAGTAAGTAAGTTTTTGTAATTTCGAAGGAGAACAAAAATCCGATGACGTAGTGTAGCGACTAGCGTGGACAATGTGACAAGGCCAATGTTATGTCCACCCACGTGTTACGCGGCATCCATTGTTCGCCACGTTGACATTAATTACTTGATCCAATAATCTCATCAACGCTCGAAATAACAAATATAAAAGCTCCGGTCAGTGACGAAATTTAAGACCTAAATTATCTTTCAACAAACCTTTCAGTGTAATTTATCATGACATGTAATTTTTCATTCGATTTAACACCTTAAAAAATAAAAATGAAAAAAATAAAAACCCCTCTCGAACTGTTTTCTCATTGCTCAATTTTTTTTTAACGAGTATGAGTATTTTCCATTGAAAGGTGTTGACTTAAGGGGATTCGCGAAGAGGGGCTTAAGTAAGGATCGCAGCTTCCGCAAGGGTGAGCCCCCCCCCCCCCCCCCACCCCCACAGCCGTCCGACGAGTTTTCGACTTGTGCTCGACGAAGTTTGAATTTACGTTCACGCCGGATGTTCCCTCCCGAAGTTCCGTTGATTGGCCAGCCCTCCACCCAACCCCTCAAAATTAACCCCCGAAGGTTAAAAACCCCGGAAATCAAAAGATTGTTCGCCACGAGGGGGGTTTAACCGGATTTTACGGACCCCAGGGCCGAACCTGTTGCTCGTTCGACCAAAAAATAAAAGTAAAAAAAAAAACATCCCCCGATAAAAAAATGGGTCGTCGTACAAAAGAATGATAAAAATAAGACGGTTGGGAAAAATGTCTCAGTGCGAGGGTGGTCGTGCGGGAACGAGGGTTGAGGGGTCACGTGGGTTTGAAAAAAATGTGTGAACGTGTGTGTTATCTACGTGTGTAGAGGGAAGAATGGGGTCGCGGTCGTGGAGATCCTTCAGGGGTTGAGGGATGGTGAAAAAGCAACCCTCCGCCCCTCTCGCTCGCTACAGCGCTACGACATTATGTTTTAAAATTTTTTTTCGTTCCATCTACCGAATGTTTTGTGTGAATACGCAGATATTTCGTAGCTACGATGTATTTTAAGGGTCATTTTTTCATCCCTTCGAGAACCTCGTGAAAATATTTTCATGTCAATCTTTCCGGACGCGAAAACTAATGGAATAAAAAATTACCGGAAGGCTGGTTTGCATCAAAATCCTATTTAAAAAAAATCAAAATTGAATTTTCAGCTAAAAATAAGACCAAAATAAATTATTTATCCTTTAATTAATGATGAAAATTGATTCAATAATTTTTTTTTCCATCTTCAATGGCGAGCAGAGCGATTCAATTTTATGTACTCCCATTTTTTCATCTCCCGGAAATCGCAAAGATATTTCCAAACTCACTGAAAGGCCGAAACAAGAATTAAAAATCATATCTTCAAATTAAAAAAAAAAAACACAAAAATTACACAAAAGATAGAATATGTAACAAAATAGAGGAATAAAAATCCAGGACAATGTTATTTACCATCGAAATTGATTCAATGACAAATGGTTGGAGTCTTTGTCGGCAATGGGGTTGTGGTAGCTAAGGGTTGAGAGCCGAATGGAGTCGGTTTACGAGGTGGAATGCGCGTCTGTGTGCTCGCGAGAGGAAGACAGAGACCGAGCTTAAAAGAGGACGAGAGAGAGAGACGAATAACTCGAAGGAGTTTCTGGGCTGCAACTATGTTGACTGAAACGAATTACAAAAGGCGAAGCTGGCGACAAGAAGCTTACGTCTTACCGAGAGAAAGCCCCGGGGGGGTTTGGAAGAGCTGTCGACTCGGTCGTCGTCACTTCTGCAAGCACGGCTTGCAAGTTGCGTTAGCGAGAAGCATAGCCTCGACACCGGCAGCACCTTCAGCAACGCCAGCACTGGAAAATGCATCCAGGAGTGACGACTGAAACCTGTTGGCTCCAGGTGATGCTGCTCTCTTGCCACCCAACTGAGTACCATCTTTCCAAAGTCGAGTTTAAAGCGGAAAAAAAAATTAAATTCTTGTTTTTTCTAAATAAAAAAAGGGATGAGAAAAATCGAGAAGCTGCGAGACTGACTGGAGCGACTTGCTGGAGGCTGGCCGAAGTTGCCGGAGCGTTGGGTCTTGGGGGTTGAACGTGGGGGTGGGCACGGGAAAACATCCTTCGGGCGACTCGGAGGGATTAATTCAATTTCGAGTGTCTGAGTTAGGATCCAAGCGGATTTTAATGGTACCTTGAACTACGGTATATCACTACGTATTTTCTCGTGTAAAATCGGAAGGCGGGGATTTTTTTTATTAGGGGAGGAAATGTTTTTTTGTGTTTTTGAGATTTTTATTTATTTGTTAATTTTTGGGATATTTGATGTAAAAAATTGGGGCTCTTTTTTAATTTGGTTCTGGATCTATTTTAATGTGTTTATAAGTTTATTGTATATTTTTATATTTGTTATTTATTGATATTCGTTTCTGTCATAATTTTATTATTTATAGTCGATATTTTTAGTATTTTTCTTTTCCTCATTAGTTCATTTATTATCGTAGAGGATCACAAAAAACATTTATAGATCGCACAGACGAGCTAATTCCAATACGAAGTTAACGAGAAGTTAAATACGAACGATCGAGTCCAAATAAAAAAAAAATCTAATTAATTGCTCCTCGTTATTTCGAAGCCTGACGGTCTACACTCCCTCTCGTCAATAAAAATCACGCAGAGAAAAAGAAAAAGAAAGAGCGAGAAATCCACGAAACAACATGAAATATTCGAGATATCTTCTCCTGGGATTTCCCGCACTCCAGACGATACGGGATCATTTATTTTCACGTTCGGCAGGTTTTCCAATCGTTAGATTTATCGAAGATAATGATACACCTTCAATCTTGATACTCGACCAATTCCCTTCCCGACTTTCTTTTTTTTTCACGAAACAAATACACTCCCGCACAATGCGATCATTGTCATCGTCTCAACGTCGCAACAAAATACGAATTTATCCCGGAAAATATTATCAATCTCCGTTCAATCAATTTCCTTCGATAATTAAATTGATTGATCGTTTTACCATTCAATCCAATTGAATTAAGTCCACGAGATTGCGAAATAAAGAAGATACAGAGCCGAAGAGATGTCAAAATGGAGAGAAAAAAATTAGAAGGAATAAAGGATTACATTTATTTCCTTCTGAATGTAATTAAATTTTTTTTTGTATTTTACAAAAATTGTATTTTTCGTGTTGAAAATATTTATTTTGTTAAAATATGTATTTTTTTATTAAAATGATCGAGTGTGAAGGACTGCAGGGATAATCTTGAGGTTGGTCATCGAGCTAGTGGGGTCAATATTGAATGTTGGTTTTATATTTTTCCAGTCGATCAATCGATTCGATAGAAGGCTGGGGTGAGAAACCGAAGGGAGGGAGAGGAGGGGGATGACACGGACAAAGTCGTCGTAATCGCGTTCAGGAGAGTGCGAAGAGGAAGTAGGGGATGATTTTATAGTTTGCCGGATGCCACAAATGGGATTGCCAAATTCCGTGGTCAGTCACCAACTCTCCTCCCCCTCCTTTCCTCACACCCCTTCCCCGCCCCAAAGAACGAATCAAAATTCACACCAAACTTTTCGAAAAATTCTATCAAAAACCGCGAACGAAAACATTTAATTCCAATAAAAATAAATAAATCGGTGGGGTAATTAAAAATTTAAAAAAAGAAGATTTAAAAAATTAATGAAGAAAAGCTTCGAATGGAAGAAAAATTGCGAACCGATTAGGAAATTAACGAGTCGCACGATTGCACTCGCCGTGGCTTTATAAATAGTGTCGTTGATAGCGAAACGAACGGCTCGAGGGAGCTCGGCAAATGGCTTCTCCGCGACGACATAATAATTCTTTTTCCTTTTTTTTTTTCATCCCCCCGAACGATAAACGAAATCTTTCTCTCTCCCTTTTTTTTTCTAATAATTAATTTCTTCCCTCGTTCTCGACGATTCCGTAAACCGTGACGGATCGAAATAACACCGAGAAAAGTTGAAAGAACGAAAGGAAAAATGAAAAACAACCCGGAAAAAACGACAATAAAAGAAAATGTTAAAAAAGATAAATTAATCGAAAGCTACGAAATGGAAAAAAATGGCGGGGGTTGAGTGACGAGGGGGTGGCTGCGAGGTGAGGGTGCGGAAAGCTCGCGATACGACAGCACGTCGGTTCCATTAAATTCGCTCTATTGAAAAAAAAATGGAAAAAAATAGAAAAAGAAGAAAAAACAATTTTTTTTTTTTTAAAAGAAAAATAAAAGGGTGGAGATGAGGATGGATTTCGCGTGGGGGTTGAATTCTCGACAACGGCCCGGCTGACCGAACGATCGAGTTAACGAGCCGAGAGTGCCATCGGCCACGGGGATATGGGAAAGGTGTGGGATTGCTCGGAGTACTTCATGCAATGCGCACCCCTTCGGTCTCCACCCTCTCGCCCGTTCCTCCCTTTTCTCTCCGCGCGACCCCTCGCTCGCCGCCGTGACCCCCGGGGGCACTCGGTGCGGTCTGCGAACGTGCGGGATTGGTGCAAACGATGCAAATAACGAAGATATCTCGAGGTTTCGTTAATTCAATATCAAAGCCGCTGATTAGGGAATTCCCTGATTGCATCGAGATGGATGCGTTATCTGGGTTATTTCTTTTTTTAGATTTCTTACGTTGATTCTACATTATTGGCTCAATTATTTTCATCGTCGTTGGGTTGATCGGACTATTTGAAATTAAATTATGTATTATTATTATTATTATTATTATTATTATTGTTATTATTATTATTGTTATTATTATTATTATTATTATTATTATTATTATTATTATTATTATTATTATTATTATTATTATTATTATTATTATTTTTTATTTTTTATTTTTTTAAATTATTATCATCATCATCACTATTATTATTATTTTTATTATTATATTTTCTCTTTTTTTGATGATGAAACGTACTATAAAATTATTTCTACTGCCTCGAATTGATTTTCCACCCCAAAAATGTTCCTTGTCAATAAATATATAAATAATAAATATGAATATAAGAATAATATTCATTCAATGTCTCTGATTTGATTTTACTTTGACATTTTCCGCTATGATTTTGTCTTTCCACATTTTTTTTCCAAGGGTCTGCGGAATATTTTTATTGTCATTTCCATCATCCAGTCACGTATTTTTTGAATAAATCAGGAAGACCGTCGCACTTTGGGGGTTGAAAAAGAAGAAATGGACATAAAAAAAAAAGAAGATATTTCACATTTGTTTCACGGAAATAAGGTTCCCGTTGTACGATGCGATTTAGGGGTGGAAATGATGAAAAAAGAGAGACCCTCGATTGTTATCTTGCATTGTGTGACCGAAATATATGTTTAACGTCATTAGGTAGTGTAACAGTTGTAGAGGTTGAGAAATTCCGATTTGTGTCTGGGTTTCCCCTAAATTCGTTTGGAAAAAGCAATTTAACCCCACCTCCCCTTTCAGCCCTGAAATTTCCTTCACGACCGATCGTCCGAGAGCGTCTGCATCATTTGTCGAAGTCACTGGAATCGCCCTTGGCCCGATTTATCTTGTAGTAAATATTCGTAATAAAATACTTACACGCGAATTCTTCATTTATTTATTTTTATTTATTTTACTTATGTTATTTATTTCATTATTTTTCTTTTAAGCTCACTTTTTGGGGTCGTCGACAGGATTTTCACTCCATCTTCAGTGGCTCGAGTGAAATTTTACGTGACACTGTGGCGCGCTCGTGTGGTCAATCGCATTTATCATAAATTCATGTTTTCCACGGACAAGAACGATGACGAGATAAAAGGAAGAAGAATTTAAAAAAAAAAGCCAATGGAATATCGAATGAAACTCGATCGATCAGACGGAGGGACGGAGGGAGGATTCTGAGAAAATAAAGCTATTCGGTTGCCAGTTGGCAAGAAAATTAAATTCAATTGGCTCGAACGAAATTGAACGTAGCCGAACGTTAGTATCAAACGCACGATAAAGTTAAACCTCTTCTTTTTCTCATTCTTGTTTCTTACGTCGACGTAGCATATTTTCCCACATTGCACAACAATTTTCTTTATTTTTATTCGTACGATGTGGAAAAGAGATGGAAATCAAATTGAAAATAAAATTGAGCGATAAGATTACAAATTTGAGGTTTGAAATTCTATCGAAAATGCATTCTACGTTGAAATTTCACAAAATAATAATAATAATAACAATGATAATAATAATAATTATTATTATTATTATATAATTAATAATAATAATTATTATAATCATATAATTAATTATTATTATTATTATTATCATAATATTATTATGTAATATATTATAATAATACAATAATATAATATTGTAATACATGATTATAATGATAATAATAATAATAATAATAATAATAATAATAATAATAATAATAATAATAATAATAATAATAATAATAATAATAATAATAATTATTATTATTATTATTATTATTATTATTATTATTATTATTATTAATAATAATAATATTAATAATAATTATTAATAATTATAATTGTTATTATTATTATATTTTATAATAATAATGTCTTACAATATTATATTATTATTATAATATATTGTATAATAATATTATTATTATTATAATAATTATTATTATTATTATCATCTTTAAAAAAAAATATTTATTTATTCTTTCGTATATTTTTTGATCGATGATTCGATTAATACGAATGAGAACGAAGTAGACCGAACAAGAAACGTTAGCAACTGTCGAAGTGTTTTCAAAAGCAACAGTCGTAGCCAAGTTATATTGTACTTCATGCAGACCGATATGATACCTTCGGTATGTACGTATATATTCACAACGAAGAAGGGGGCCAGGCGGGCGGGGGTTGCACGCTTCGAAGAAGAACGAGTCGGGGGGTTGGGGGTGGGTGGCGGGGGGAGACGCAAGAAGCGGCTGATAAAGGCCCCCCGGCATCCACGACAGTCTCGACAGCTTCAATCGAACTATCCTGGCTGCTTTTCGCTTTCCAGGACGTAACACACGACGAAGCGCGTCGAAGCACCAGATATCGGGCGACCGATTGCTTTCGCCCGTGAATCTCGCTACTCGTATTTCCATTCGCGGGTTCTCGATCGTCATTTTACAGAGATCTTATTTCGTTGAGAATTTTTTTCACTCGTGGTATTTATTTTGCATAAAAAATAGTGTGGTAATACGATTGGAAGAAAATAAAATATTGTTGAGATGAAAAATTTGTGGTTAATAAACTAAATAAATAAATAAATAATTGATCGATCGATCGAATAGATTTTGAATATAATCAATGATTGAATAATCGAATAAATATTTGAATAAATGAATAATCTGAATAAATTAACTGTCAGGAAATTAAATAGATCTACAGATAGATAGATAAATTATTGACTAAACGAATCAATGAATCGATTACTAAATAATCTATTAAATTGATATATCGATATGTCGATGTATAAGTAAGTATAAAGTGTAAATAAGTAAACAAATTAATGAATTAGTGAATCACAAATGGAAAAGTCAAATAGATATATGAATAAATAATACAAAATCACAAATAAATGAATAACAAAAAATATATATGAATCGGTCGATAAATAAATTTAAAAAATGAATAAATTGATACACAGATCGTTCCACAGATAAATAAATGGGCAGACGAATAAAGGAATCAATGCCTAAATAATAAAACAGACATATAAATCGATAGAACATACAAACAATAAAATAGACTTATATATAACCCGATGAATGAACGAACGACTCAAGTAAATAAAAAATAACCCTAGCGTACAACGTCGAAGCCTATATTAGGATACGGTGATTGCGAACGACGTGTCACGGAAAATTCACGACGAAAGCTTCCAGCCGAACGGCGCGCATACGCGTCGGGAACAATATGGTGGTCCGTGGAAGCGAGGAAGGTTACACGAGATCCCGAGAACTCGTTGACAAAGCCTGTGGAATTACAGTCTCTGTATTATCACGATTGAACGGGTCAACGAGGTGGCACGATAAGCTGCAGCACGAGCTTTCAATGACGACCATAATGGCCCGTCCGTTTCAACCCTCGCCGAGCCCCCTGCAATCCCTGAATCTCTCACACCACCGTGGCTGAATCGCCAACCCTCTCGCCCTTCGAAGCCATTAACGAGTACACGAACTACCGGCATAACTTGTAATAACAA